>VURO01001072.1:0-18204 GCA_015108175.1 Pelvicachromis taeniatus
TATATATATATATATATGTGTGTGTGTGTGTGTGTGTGTGTGTGTGTGTGTGTGTGTGTGTGTGTGTGTGTGTGTGTGTGTGTGCCACCTCAGGTTTGTGGGTATGTGCAGTTACTTTCTCCCCAACGCTGCATTCCTCTTCCTTTTTAAGTCTTAATTTAAAACACAAATGAACAATCAAACATAAAGAGACAGGGACAGGGGACAAAAACATAACATCTGTCTGGAACCTTCTGGCACAGAAGCGCTTCACCCAAAGACAAAGGGTGAAGCGCTTTGTTTCACAACTTATTTCACAACAATAAATCGTTCCTAAATAAAAAAAGAAAAGGTCCTGTTCAGACTTACATAACTCCTTTGGCCCTTTATTGGAAGCTTAAATGGAAGCTTACATTATGGATTCTCCGCCACTAAATTTTGCTGTAAACTGTGGAGTAACACAGCACAACCTAAAAAAACATTGCGTTCAGTTCATTCACATTTTTTGCCAATAAGTAGGAGGTGACTGGATGTTGTGTTAGCTGTTCTGAAAGTTTGCTCAGTCTCAGTAAATATTTACATGTTACTCATTTAGCATTACAGTGGACTGGCTGCGCCCTGCGTGCATTTGAACTGTGGCCTTTTGTCCCATCCAGGCCATTTACTGTACAGCGGAATCGAGGAAAACCCATGTTTTTGTGCACAACACCGTCTGTGTTCAGTGGGTCATAGTGCTCACAGACGATACGTGCTGATTGTGATGTACACCTTGGCACCTGGCAAATTACCTGTGGCGTCTGTTTTGTTTTATGTTGAGACAAAACGCTTGAGATGAGCCTGGCACCCATCAATACACTGTATTTTTAAACAGTTTCCATGAACAACTTATTTAGTTCATTCAGTAAAAAAAAACAAAAAAAAACAAAAAAAAACAACCAACCAACGCTATTCTTAGGCCTGGTCATGCGCTGAGCCATGTGACATAAACGCAATAATCGTGATATCGAGTGCTACAACCTATGAGCTAAAATTAAGAAATATGCAACTTAGGGCCTGAGGAATAATGAAAGACAAGGATTAATAGAACAGTTTTTCTAGTGGAAAATTGCTGGGGCTTTACTCATATTTTTCTGTGTCACCCTAAAATAGAGTATTTAAGTTCCTGTAAATGTGTTTCTTGCTTATTACAGCACAGAAAGTATTATGTAAAGGTCAGAAAAACAGAAGCCAATCTTCTCTCTGAAGGTACGTCACTCCAAACACGCCGTTGTGTGTTTTATTGTTTTAACCTCTTTAATGTGTGCTTAACCCTAACTATCTTTTCTACTCTGTTTTTCTAGTTTTCTCTCCTTTAAATAATGTTAAAAAATATTAAACAACTGTTTTTATTATTTCATGTTAAAGTAATATAATATGTTATATAATATTTAGCTGGAATTACACTGAGACCATTTTTACAACTATCAGGTGTGTCCATAACATCATGCCAAAGTACACTGATGTTTTCAAATTTGAATACATACTAATCTGTTTTCATCAGTGCTCATTTTATACTATCTGCCTCGGTCCATCCTTATGTCAATGCAAGAATGTAAGCATCTCACACATGCAGTAAACACACTGAAATAGTTTCCCCACCCAACATCTGTAAAGACAGGCGATATTTATTCAAAATCCAAACAAACATTTAAGCCCCGTAAACAGATTTTTTTTTCCCTTTCTTTGGGTTACTTGGGTTAGATCCTCACATGTCAGCGACATCTGCGAGGGGGCGGGTGTGTGTGCGGCGAGAGGAGAGTCAATGTAATGAGCTCGTTGGTGTTAGCGCTTTTTGTCAAAACTACTGTAAAAAACATTTTGAAAGGAACATTTGAAAACCCCTGGATTCCATTTAGTTTGGTTGTTTACGTAGAATATTTTTAGCTTTTTTAATTAAACTATAAAAAATAAATATCAGTTAACACTTTCATGGTCCTTTTACGGTGCCAGTTACAATGATTTTTACATAGATGACTAACTATTATTTAAAACTATTCTACGAGGATTTTTTTGCCTTATCAAATATGCCTTTCTGTGTCTCATAAGGTTTTATGTTCATGTGGTAACATAAAACAAGTACCAACTCTTAGACCAACACTGCTTTAGTTTGTGTTAATCATTCTGTTGTCTTTGATTGAAAAGCCTTATAACTTTTATCTAATCACAATAAAACATCACAGGAATTGCTGGAATTTGAGAAGACACAAAAGAACTTTTACATTTATAAACAGTTGAACTACATCAGGTTCATTTTTACCTGGATGGATAAAACATGAAGAGTTGAAAAGTCAAAAGATAAAAATGTGAGGATTAAAAAGAAACAGACAAAAGTAGATTCACATTTTGTCACCAGTCCTTTCCTTGCTTACCGTTTCACTGAAGCAGTAAGCAAGAAAAATCTCAATGTCAAATACTCTGACATTATTTTCCTTGACCTGCTCTCTGTCCATCCCTGGCTCTCTTTGCATTGATGATAGTCCACTAAAAACATCAAGTGAGAACAAAAGGTGCAGAACAGAAAGAAAGACAGGAGGAGGCCTGGTGCTTGTTAAAGGCCAGACACGTCTGTCACACTTTCTAACGCGCACACACCAACCTGCAGCGCACTGAGTTGTGTGCAAAGCATCTTATGATAACTGATGTGACACGTCAAATATTCATTAGTAAGTTATTCAACTATTATTAATACAATGTCATCCGTGAAGCTAAGGTTTCACTGCAAGTTTAAAACAACAACATTATAGACAGACAACATTATATAAACTTTTCTGTTTGTTTCTTTGTTTTACCTAAAAATAAATGTCAAGGCTAATCAATGATTCTAAATTCATTGACTCCCCACTCGGTGTGGTTAAATGGTCCTGATAAGCGGTTGTGATTTTGTCCTACTGTAACAGTATAACACTGCAAACCAAATAGCTTTAGGTAGCTTTAACTAAAACACAGACACACACACTGCATCTGAAGATGTCGCAAGATTTATTAACGAGTGGATTTGGCATGTCATTTTAAATAATGGAAACAAAAGCCTCAAAGGAACTGTATCCATGACGCCAAGAGGTAGTAAAATTACCCTTGAATCTGCCAAGACCAATAGGCTGCAGCTCCGTCTGCTGCATTCCTTCCCTGCGCAGTGTACACACCTTGCCATTTAAGGCTGCCGAGTGTGCTGACAGACTTGTGGAGGGAGAGGCAGATAAAGAAGAGAAGTATTGTTGATAAAGCGAGCACTTCATCAGCTCTGTTACTAATATATAGTAGAGCGTACTGAGTTCCGCTATCACTGACTTGTTTTCCTTCCAGTTAATACATTTTTCTGATGCTTCTTTTCTTTCTTTCTCATTTTTTCCAAACTATTTCTGCTGAAACGTGTGTGCTAGTGTGCAGACTGGCATTATAAATAGTTTTGGAAGAAATAGTGGCACACATGATGAATCGTCCGTGTGCTCCGTCAGTGTGATAATTCTAAGGACAAATAAAAACCCCTATTACTTCATAGTGAACAGGAACATGAGACAGAATAATTTCTCAGTTTACATTACTCAACACTGGCATGAGCAAAGTGAGAAAAGGCACAACCGTTTCTGTTACTGTGTGTGAGCTGCATAAGCCGAGACAATGTGATGCATGCTACCCTCTGCTGGACAAGTGAAACAACATTTACCAGCACTTAATCTGAAACTGCAGAAATCCTTCTCAAATAGGAACCCCAAAATGATTTCATTATTGCACTATTGTATTTCTGTTTGTGATCTTTACAATTTTCTACAATTATTGACTTTGAAAACTTGCACAGATTTGTATGAGATGTAGGAAACACACTGTTATTATATTATAGATAATGCTATAATTTCACAATATTCTTGGATCTTTTACAGATTTTTACGTAACAACATTAGAGAGTTAATGAGACAGTAATTTGATATTTTTGAAAGTAGTTTAACAGTCAGCATCAAAGTGTTTTGTATGTAAATGTGAATAATCTTTGAATAATTATAAGTGTTAATTACAAGCTGATGTAATTATAATGCCAGGTAGAGCATGCATTTGCTCTACTTTACCACTTGATGTCACCCTTTTCACTAAATACACTCAAAAGCAACTGGGCTATTCATGAGGAATAGCTGAAACACCCCTGGTCAATATTGCAGTGTGTATATCCCTGCGTGTGTGTGTGTGTTTCTTCTTGCTTGTACTCACTGGTACTTCACAGTGATGTTGCTTACCTTCCTCCCAGAAAATAGCATACACAGCTGATGCATGGAGCCTCCATTCTTGGTCAGCTCTTTCTTCAAGGTTTTAGGTGATGGGAGTGTCCAGCCGCCCTTGTGGGATCCCCCTCCAGTTTCTAGGCAGTTGATGGCGTTGTCAGAAGTGAAGCAAGGCGTGCGGGGATCCTGCAGGAGGCTGCCTTCGCTGTGTGTGCGCCTGCGGAGGGAATTTTGCACACTCAGCCCCCCTCCTCCATGTTTCTCACACGTGGCGCCCTCTACCATGCTTCGGCGCTTGCTGTCACTGCGTTGCAGGTAGGCGTCGTCGCTGTCGTCTTCATCATCATCTTCTTCAGACTCCTCGTCTTCATCTTCCTCATACTCTTCTTCGTCTGTGTTTGGTGAAGAAAGGGCATCAGCGCTAAAGGAGCGATCAAGGCGGAGCTCCGGGATGACAAACGAAGATGAGGAGGAGGACGGGGGAGCGTTGGTGTCAGGCGGCTCTGAGACATTGTCCTCGTCTGTGTTTGACATCGCCAGGTTTAAGTTCACCTCCTCCTCATTCCGCTCTCCTTCCTCCTCTCCTTCATCTTCTTTCTCGCACCCTTCGCTCCCGACACTCTTTCTGCCGGCCTCCTCTTCCTCCTCATCCTCCTCTTCCTCTCGCTTGTTATACTCATCCTTCCTGTACTTCCAGAGCTCCATCTCATGCCCCTCTATACTCTTGGAATCCTCACCCTCAGTGGAAGGCGGTGGTGTAGGAGGTACCTTAAGTCCCTCATCAGATCCCACCAGACCTCCAAGGGGCATGTAGATCTCATCCAGAGGGGTGAGCGGCTCTGAGGGGTGAGGACTACCCAGCGTTGGGGGCTCAGAGGGACTGGAGGGATACAGGCTGCTTTCCTCGCCTTCTGAGCTACGTGTTGGTAGGTGGAGGCATACACCTCCTCGATCTCCTCCTACTCCACCCAGCTCACATGAAGGGGCATCCACCTTAGGCTCCAACATCTGGAAAGAGGGGAAACGACAAAAAGAAAGACACAGAGAATGAATAGTCAGCCTCAGGCTGTTTGGATAAACCCACTTAACACTTTCATTCAATTTGGTTTGAAATATTCCTATAATGATGTTGAGTTTTACCGGCAGGACAAGACAAGACAAAACAGTGTTTCTTGGAATGATCACAGTGTCATTTTAAGCAATAATGTTCCAGCAAATTCTTGCATAGAGACTATCATGGCCTGACTGCCCCACCTGGAGGAGATGGAGGGACACATCCCACATCTGGACTGCTTATAACCATGTCATGAGAGAGAGAGAGAGAGCACACCGTGGACCAAGATAAAGCGAAAGGAAACTCAGATACTTGTCTTCAACTTGGGCTTCCAAGGTATGAAAAAAGACAAACAACTTCACTGGTAATATTTGTCCCCAACACTGCAGCAATCGATAAAATGCCAGACAGTATACTGTAATATTAGTACAAGTGAGTTCATATTGTGATATACTACTGTTCAGTTCAACAGTGCTGCTGGGTGCTGCACTACACTCGAGCTTGCTGCAGTGATTCAGTCAAATTAAACTGGTACTGTGCCCTCGAGGCAGTGGAATAGAAAACAAACCAAACCTCTTGCAGAAACTAATGAGATTACGCCTACATTAAAAAAAAAAAACAGTCACCCATCTTTTCATCCATCTATCTCCCCTGCAATGTTTCAAAACATTTGAAAGTATAGCTGTAGCTCATATGACCACTGCCCCCACCCATTTCCCAAGGCCTAACATAATAACCCTGTCACACACTAATGCGAATGTGTGTGTAACAGCACAATGCTCGTCCTTCCCCCCTGCTCTTGGCAATCCATCCCTTTTTAACATTCTTCCAAAATCTGCCAGTTTTAAACGCTGCTATAACCTCTTCCAGCCCAGAGTGGATGGTTTATTACAAACACATTTTGAGTGGACCCACATCTTTCCTGCCTGCAGTATTTTATTTTGCATTTTAAATAAAGGTCACAGAGTTGTCTGATGCTAAACATATCGATCCAAAATTAAAATCTACCTGTTAAATCCCAGATCTCCAAGCCAAGTCTAAAAAAATCACTTTTAACTTGTTTAATTCTCCATCAAGTCTTGTGAAGGGCCTCATTGTGCCGGCCAAGTTAAACCATGATGATAAGCTGCAGTCACAAGATGCAGTGCTCTAATTGGAGATCATTTTGCCTCCTCTCAGGCAGCTCTCATGATATTTCACAAGACATTTACTTTTGCAGCTTAAATTAGTTTATGGAGAAACAATAGGCCTGGTTGTATTTTTGTCTAAACTTTTGACCTGTATTTACAGAAAAATGTGCTCTTTCATTCAGCACCTAACATAAACAGCCATTATTGCTTTTTGTTTCTTAGTGCAGTATTTGCCTTGCCTCTACAGTTATTGTAAAAAGAATAGAAACCCTCTTTTATTTTTAGGGTTTTACATATCATAACATAATAAAAATAATCTGAATCTGAAACAAAAATTAAGCCAAAAATGTAGAAGCAGAGATGAAAATTAAAGACAGTCTTGGGAATTAACAGGGTGATTAGCAGCCAGGTGCTGTTAATCAAATGCACTTGATTAATTGATCATCAGCAAGTGCAAGCACCTCAATAAACGCTGAAGTTTTGGCACTTTGCATGTTTGAAGAATTCAGGCGTCTATTAACGATTTATAGAGAAGGAACTGTTGCTAATCATCAATCTGGGAAGGGTTATACGATCATTCCCAAACAATTTGAAGTTCATAATAAGTAGAAACCAATTGAGACAGTAGCCATTATTCCCAAGACGTCTCAGGAAATTCACCCCAAGGTCAAACTTTGGTATACCAAAGTGTTTGGTATACCAAACTGGGTCATGACCCAGTTTCATGACCCAAACTGGGTCATGAAACAGGCCAATGATCCAGAGCACACTAGCAGAAAAAAAATGAATGAAAAGGAAAAGGATCAATGACCCAGTCAAAGTCCAGACTCAACCTTATTGAAATGTTGTGGTGGGACCTGAAGAGAGCTGTGTATAAATGAACGTGTGAATTCAATGAACTGAAGCAACACTGTAACAAAGGGCGGGCCAAAATTCTTTCAGAACAATGTGAAAGAATCATGAAATCAAACAGAAAACAATTACTTCAAATTACTGGTGCTAAAGGCGATTTTACAACATACTGAATCATAGGACGTACTTAATTTCTCACACATGGCTTCTGCATTTTGGCTTCGTGTCTGCTGAATAAATAATGACACTGTGTAATAAGTCATGTTTTGTAGTTCACTGAAGGTTGTATTCATCTAAGTTTAGACCTACTAAAAATTATTTATGTCCCAATATGTTAAACCTTAAAACTGAAAGACAATGTACTTTTTTAAAACATACAACAATTAAGGTTACTCTTAAAACCTTTTGATTTCTTTACCCTCCACTTCTAAATGGTCCACCGTAGCCTAGAGACAAAATCAAGGCACCATTACCTCCAATATACACTCTGGTGAGGTAGAGGGTATATAGGAGGTATTTTTAGAGTGAAATGCACTTTGATAAAAGCCATAGAGGAAAGTGGAAGGAAAGTGTATCACTTTATCCTTCCTTCTCCTCACTTTGCCTCTGTTCATTTATTCTTCAAGTTGTGCAAGTCATAGCAATGAGTCACTGACAGTAATTGATGACTTTTAATCATGTTACAAGGCTTGTCACAGGATAAATATGCTGATTTCAAAGGAATCTAAGATGTTTGGGGATAGATTTTTTTTTTCTGTTTCTTTACATATTTAGACCTGAGAATTACACAGCATCTATTTTTGCATCTTGCCTACCCCATCTCTCTCTGTGTCTTGTGAAGACAAACCCCTGGCCATTGAAGATATGGGTAGAGACACAATGGAGCCACCTGTCCTGTCAGATACACTTGTTCCTTTTCACATTCTCCACAGCAAACACACACATACACACACAAAAATCAAGGAGCTTTGCATTGACCCCTTTTAAGCAACATGTCCTCGTGTCTTAAGCCGAAGACCAAGAACAAATATATGAATAAATTTCAAGTTTCCTTCCAGATATGACATCGACCTCACTGCAGACGTTTAACATTGTCTATTCCCTGAATCTGCCTTAAAAGATGAATGAAACACGCAGGCTAATGGGCCATGAGACATCTGCGGCGTGCAAGCCCTTTGTGTCTATGCTTGCGTCTGTGTGCGGTGCGTGCATATAGCGCATGTACACGTGTTCCCAAATGTGTTTCACAGTCATCAATGATTCAACAGAATATAATCTCCGCCATTGCCTCATTAAGGAAGGAACAAAACCAGCCCTAAAAGGCAGAGAGAGTGAGATGCAGGGTAGTAGAGTGAATAGATGGAGGAGACAAAGTGGATAACAGAAACAGAAGGAGGAAAGGAGGAGGGAAGTCAATGAATGGCAACAGCACAGAAAAGAGATGAGTGAGTGGAAAAGGGCAGCAGAGAGGAGAGGAGTCTGAATCTTATATCTTATCTTTGTATGAAGCGTATAGTTAACGCTAAATCAGGTGAACCTGAACCATTCCTTAGTTACGTTGCGATAGGCTCAGACTGCTGCAGGACTTTCCACACACTTTTCAATCCCCATGTGTTTCTTCTCTCTCCCTTATGCCCAATTTATGCTTCAGTGGGAAATTGCTGTATCTTATGACGTCACCTGACATGCACCTCCTGAAAAATGTAACTACATGTCAGGGAGAATCACCCCACAACTACTGTTATTGGCCTGTTCACTACATCTTATAACATCCTGTGCAGCACTTTTACAATTTATCCGTAAGAGGATAACAATCGTCGCCTCAGTATAAAGAACAATAATCACAGTGTAAGGACTCACAAATGTCAGCAGATTCCTGGAGGGAGATCGCTGAAACTCCCGAAATGGACATGAGTACATGTACAAAGCAGTGAAAAAAACCTGACGAAAACATATGTCAGGAAAAAAACGGATGACAAGAAAAAGCAGGGACCCGGGACGATTCTAGCACGACGTCACAGTAATTAACACACAAGCATAAATGTGCGCACTGACATCAACCACTTACGTAGGTTACGTACAAAGGTTCCCCACAGAAGTCTAATTCAGGCATAAGTCTGTGTTTTGTCTTGTTTCCCTTTGGTCACTTCCCTCATCCTCCAGCAGCAGCAGCAGCATTTGTCTGCCCCTCGCTGAGCCTGTTTCTGCTGGTGGTGTCTTACTGTTAAAAGCAAATTTTTCCTTCCCATAATTGCAAAGTTCCTGCTGTGATTGTTGGAGTCTTCTCATAGGGTTTGCAGGTTCTTTACCTTACAGTATAAGGGTCCTTGAGGCAACTATGATTTGTTGCTATATAAATAAGCCTGAATTAAACTGAACTGGATTTCATAAATCTCACTGGCGTCATGTGTATGGCCCTTCAAAGAAATGGTTCATTCTAAAGACAAATTACATACATGCTTTGATAACCAGACAAAGCCACTGGGTGTTTTCATTCATCGATGAATAAAAAAAAGTAATTTTACACATCCCAAAAAGTTGATTCTGTTCATCTGGATGTAGCGTTTTCAGAAAAAAACGCTACACTTTGTATACAACTTTTTCCTATGTGTCTAAGGCTACATCCACACGTACCAGGGTATTTTTGAAAATGGAGATTTTCCGTTTTCAAAAATACCCGGGTACGTGTGGATGTAGCCTAAAACTAACAATGTAAACATTTATTAAAAATAAATAAATAAATAGTTGACTGTCCCAACAGATGATGAATAGATCTGAACACACTTCGAAGCAGACGTTCACAGGTTTCTATCTCTGTTCTTATTAAAACAAAATTTCAATTTATTTTCTAACTTGTCCTTTGACCAGATAACTTCAAAACGAATGGCATTCCCATTAGCGCTAACTGTACATGCTCGACAAAAGCTGTTTAAACAGTTCAGCGTGATGACTATGACCATGTTACTGGCTAAATGTCCAGGCAAATTAATAACAGCCTATCCTCATCTCTCATTTTTCACATATTTGTTCCACCAATCGCATATGACCGTATAAAAGTTTTCAATTGGTTTACACCGCCTTCACAGAATAAAGCATCAAAATCAAGCACAGTTTGGTTTCTTCAAGAGCAGGGGTCTCCAACTCCAGTCCTCAAGAGCTATTGTCCTGCAGCTTTTAGATGCCTCCTTGTTCCAACACATCTAAATCAAATGAATGATTTTTATCAGGTTTTTGCCAAACCTGATGGCATGCTGAAGAGGTAATTCAACCTTCTGATTCAGCTGCATTGGAGTAGGGATGCATCTAAAAGTTGTAGGACGGTAGCTCCAAGGACTCTACATGGCCTTTAAGCAAAGTGGAGTGAATGGAACAGTAGACGATGAGGTTTACAATTTTCTGCTCCATCTATTTAAGAATCCATTTTGACCTGAGAAATAGCCCATAATTTTCAAGATTAAGAGAAGAAAAAAAATGAATCAATCATCAAATTGAAACTAAAATAAATTTGGGATAAGGTTTGATTATCCTTAACTATAAACCAAGCAGTTGAAAACTATAACAAAAAACAGGTATTTGGACTGATCTACACAACAGTGCAGATACAACAATTTCAGAGACTCTTCTTTACGTGAAGAAACAAAGGTAACTCCCTCTGAATGAAGATATTTAAGTTATATGCTTAACTGAAACCTTTACATTATTGTCTCTCACTGGATCAATAGGACATGAGATTCATTCATTCATTCATTCATTCATTCATTCAACAGTGCCATATTCATAATTTTTGAATGAAATTTTAATGTTTTGCTGAAATTTGGAAAAGCCCACAGCTACCAATTCTGCCAAATTTTACAATGTAAGTATTTATGGTACATAATTGTAACATAAATACTTACACTGCTTACACTTGCATACATACTTCCACTTGCACTGTGATTGTATGTTCCACCAAACTGTCCAAGGACCATGATCTGAATCGTGCTTCACAAAACTCTATCTGCTATCCACACCATCTGCTGGGTCTAACACTGCAGACCAGGTGGGACAGTATAAACCAGGTGAGAGCAGTGATACCGCCGGGTTTCTATATTCACAACATTTCCATGATGGCAAATATGATTGGAGAAAATATTCCTGTGCTGATGGGCTACATGTCTCAAGGTCACTATGTTCTCATGCAGATACTACAGAAAACTGCACGCAATCATAAATGGTCACCCGCAAACAATTATGTGACCTCTGTCCTACAGTTACCATGGCAACAAGAGACCCATCCCAGGGGAGCAGCTGTGCTGTGCATTTTCCAAAAGCTTCCCCAAACCCCCCCCCCGCTTATCAATTACAAAGTGCCATCTTTCATCTTCATCGCTTTCCTTCCTTTTCCCCCTTTCCTTAATTTCCTGTGTCCTGTTTACTTCTAAGTAAGCCATTACATTAAAGAGCATCACTTCACTTCACTTAGTGTGATACTGGTGGCTAATGTGTCCAACATCACACTTGCCAAATCCAACTGCAGTCTCCATAAATCCAGCTAATCTCAATTAGCACTGCTGTTGGACAAGTTGTGTACCACCAAATAACAGAACGTGACTTCTCCTCTCTTGCCTTCCTCTTAGCCACTCCCTCCGTCCCCGTTAACTTATTCATATATACTCATTGCTGAATCACTGTAACTGCAATTTGGGTGCCTGTCTAAGTGATGCAAGCCCACCCAACAAGCCTGCATGATGCTATTTATCTCTATTCAACAGTCTCCTTTATTCACTGGCTTATCTGATATTGATTTCTTCAAAGGATGTGTAACGTCTGAGAAGTCAAGAGAAGACATCCTGTTTATAGCCCTGAGGGAAAACGTCAAATGAACACGGTGATAACAGAGAATAACAACAAAGTTAACCTTATTCCAAACTGACTCGAAGCACCATCCTCGTCCAACTCTTTATTAAATCTGCATGGTGATCACGTTGAGACAACTACTCAGGCTCAAGCTTGTGACTGAGCGCCACCTCTGTACCTACTGATAACAATAATGACTTGTTTTTGAATAACAGTTTTGTAACTCATGGCCACTTTCTTAATCAGAAATTTATAAGCATAATCGTGGTCTCATTGCATCACTCATTAAAGGGAAATCAGCTAAAACGTCCAGGGTGTTGACGAATGAAAAATGTGTCAAGCTCTCTTTCAACAAAGCCCTGCCCGAGAGCAGGGAGTTCATCTGAAAGGTTAAACCTCACATAAAGGGCATCCCCAGGCCTTACCTTTGTCCACAGATACAAACCACATGCTCCCCACTTGTAAACACACTTGTGTTTGTGTAAGGACCAACCACAGCTCTTAGATTAACATTTGTTTGACTTGCATTTTTGGTATTTCCTGTTTTATTTTGAACACAGCCTTGCCCCTCATTGAGAATCTTTATAGTCCTGCCCATTTGTGCTGCGCCTATATTTAACTGTATTGTCCTAAAAGCTGTGTGTTACCATCTTCCTCTCTCAGATTGTCTTTTTCTTATGTGTCAAGCATTAAGCCCTCTTCCTTGTGTAAGATGTCCCATATGTCCAGTCCTATTTAGTCTCTCTTTTTAGTTTGCTTGTCTCAACAGACAACAGACTGACACTTTGTTTACTGAATATAAAATTCCACAAGTAAAAGCTGAGCTTGTGAACCACCACTTGGTCTCCAGAATGCTACTAAGTCCTCTTTCTGTAGCCTCTACTGTAGTTTTTTCCAATTCTTTTCCATATGGGGTGATTGCAAATCTCCTCGGGGATGTGATGCTGCTATTAAAGCTTGCTCTCTCTCTCAAGAGTGATAGCAAACTTGTTTTTCTACCGTACTTATAAACCACATTACTTTTCACTAAATTTAGTCGTATACACACACACACAGACCAAATTGTTTACTTGCCTGAAGTGAAAACATTTGCTTAAACCACGTCACATGTTGTTACATAAAAACGTAAATCATAGCACGAGTCAAGACGTTCACGAGACTTCTACATGAACATTGACTATTAAGATATTTTTTCAGTTTCTTTTCTATGTATGTCATCACAGCTCATACCTTACAAGAGGGATATGCATACTCTGTCTCTATGTGTGAGAAGCTCACTCTGCATACACTTGGACAGAGATATGAGAGAAGTCCTTATGTTTGCTGCTGATCGGATGTTTATGTGGAAAAGCGCCCATGTCTGCGCCAACTTAATGTATATTAAGCAAGCTTTGACATGCACTGTCCACAACAAGCTGTGGTCGAAGGATTTAAGAGCCGTTATTGTATTGTGTAATGTGAATACCTCACTGAGGAGACCTAACCATATAGATGATCAATCTCTGATTGGCCTCATTACATGCACCGCGATGCTCTGGCCTCTTTTGCCCTCGATTTCACTGAGAGAAGACAGATGAGACAGTAATAGTCGTTTATCTGTCAGAACCCTCTGCTGTAGTCAGAAGACAGAAAACAGGGAACATAGACAAGGGAACACGGAGCAGAGGAGCAAGAGAACCAGAACAGATTTCCGTAACATTTGGTAAAAAGTAAAGGAAAATATTAAATTGTATTTTATTGTCACAACAAGTTGTGAATTAACTCTGCTCGACTTTGCTTGAATCATCTGGTTGTTGCTGTTTGTGGCTTTACAAACACCTGTTGCTAACAGAAAAATTCCATAGTGGCATGTGGTGGACAAATTATGCAGCATCAACCCTCATAACATAGCTGAAGAGTGTTTCATCGCTCTCTTCGCTGCTTTTTTAATTTCCAGTTATCAGCGATTATGAATGCTGATACCAACAGATTCATATATAGATCGGGCATTAAAAAGAACAACTGTAAAAGTGTCAGCAGATCAAAGAGCACAGAGAACATAAAAGTGCATTTTACTAACTCTATCACTGTAGGTCTACATTTAGGTTTTAAACACATGCTTCTGGCCCTCAGTAATATGAATCACACTTTTTATCCATGGCAACTACAGATGTGCCATAAAACCTCCAACAAAACACAATACTACTACTACAGACAATAAATATACAAAAAAAAAACTGTAGAAGGTAAAAGGTCGAAGCAACAAACGTGTTTCACCGCTTGAGGCAAAAACACACCATCCAGTATAACCAGGCTATGAAGGAAGAGATGCTAGCAGGTAGAATATATATTTGTAAGTGACATTATTGGGCAGCTCCTAAAACGCTACACAGCTAGTTACTCTTAATTTGCAGTAATTTTATACTTAAAATGTCCTGAAAAAAACTACCCAGCCTCCTTTTGTGCTTACAGTTGTAATATTGCATCATTACTATTGCAACTATAGTGCTGCTGCCTGCAACCATTAATACGAATGTTTTTCAGAATTTGGAGATATAGGTTGCGGGCATGTTTATGTTTTAAAAATGATATTCACTCATTAGTACAGATGGAAGTGCGTTAAATGTTTTAGCACTTCACCAGAACTTTGTTACAGTGAAATAAGGCAAAGGTTTCAACTCATTATTTTTTAAATGTCTGCTCTGCTGAAGTGTCTGCTGAAGGCATTCAGCACATATTTTTTACTGCTTTCGTGCATTTTTTTATTTTTATTTTTTGCAGTTGCAGAGCTAATGGAAAAACAACACTGTCATGACTTTATTGATTTTACATCATCATTCATCAGTGGATTAAATTCATAATATGTGCATTTTTTGCATTCACAGTGCATCTTGTGTTACTTGAAGGTGAACCTGAGTAATCACAGACTGTATATAAAAGACAGACACCCACTATAACATCGTCTAGTGTTTTGTGAAGCTTTGTCTTTAGTATTTTTGACTCTGTCATTATGATTTCTGAAAACAAAGATTTAATAGAACAAGCAAATGACTGAGAAATTCAAAAAGTAGCCAGAAAAGTAGCCACGAGGAATTGACTGTAATAAACAGAAAGTGCAGGACAGAGTACTTTTCAGTATGACAGCTTACACTCAGTACTACACCGTTATGCTGTAGTTACGACGCAGCTACAGCGTAGATTTCCTGCTAAACCATAAATCCTCTGTAATGCCAAACCGCAGCTTAACCCCAATGCTAATCCTATGGAAACGTATACGATAATTTCAGTGACTTTGGAAAAAAAAAAGTAAATTAAATCAAATTTAAAAGTGTCTCGTAAATGGTTAAGGCACTACTGCATTGCCTTAATTTGTCAGATCCAGAATCTACATCTATCTTTAATATACAGTCTTTGAGTCCAGTGCTACAGGTCCCAGAAAATGAAGTCAACACTGCAGCTGAGGTGTGGTTTAAAACAAAGAACTTGTTCTTTTTACAAATATCACGATCTGCATTTCTTCTGTGACTTCCACATTTGTTATGTTTGTTTTATTTTTATTTTATTCATTTGTTATACATTGTTAGTCTCCTTTTATTTGCTTTGACATTGCTTGTGATATCAAGAAAAAGCAAAACAGTGTCAGCAGAGAGCATGAACAAAACCTCTGAGGAGGAATCATTTCTTGGGTGTGAAAATTGAATGAATACAGTATTTCACCAACTTGGAAGGGGATAACAAAACCCAGCCCTATTACCCTCCAATCGAGGTCATTTAAAAATAGCATGGCACATAGCTGCTCCTGCACAACCTTTAGAAGAATCACACAAACCGGCCAGTGGGCAGAAATGTGAGGTTTTTTCATTTTTTTTGTAAAGACATTATTGTTAGAATCCCAGGGTTCAGAGAGAAAATGCCATTGACGTAACTTGCCCCATGATGCCAGGCAGCTGAAGACAATGCGAGCAGTGAGAAAGACTGGAAAGGGTGCACAATTACTCATGCTGTAGGGGCATAAATTGGTTTAAACAGTCACATTGTGTGGAGCTGCCTCCCGTTTGGGGACAAAACGCAAGAGCCTAAAGAGTAAACCATTTAATATGACTAGACCTAAGTGTGAAGGAAGACACGGTTTTGGTTTGGGTGAAAGTTACAGATAAAACAGAACTGGCATTCCTTTAGAAAAGCTCATCCACGATTATGTATCCATTTTTAACAGTATCAAAGGATACAAGCTTAAATCTAGTTAAATAAAGGTCAGCATAACAGCTGTTTGTTCAGATTTCATATTCATTTAACCTAGTTCCACTCTATATTTGTCCCCTGGGTGTGACCGTAGGTGTATATGGTGGTGTGAAGGATTTACACACACGTGTGCATAAGTTTGGGGTTTAAAGTTTGTCTTACAGCTTGCCTGTGTGACAAATTGTTGCAATGCATGTTCCAGGTTATAACAACCATCTCATTTGTTCAAGCTGGGAGTCTAAAACCAGCTGACAAATCACATTCATCGTTTGTGTGTGTGTGTGTGTGTGTGTGTGTGTGTGTGTGTGTGTGTGTGTGTGTGTGTGTGTGTGTGTGTGTGTGTGTGTGCCGCAGAGGGATGCACCACTGTCTGCTATTGATCAAAAACAAAGGAGAAATTGAGAAATTTTCTTCTCCTGGAGCATAAAACTTTTACATTCAAAGCCTTTACACCACTGTAATGAAATCGATCATCTCCCTGTTTATCAACAGGCACCAACAAAACCACACACCCGCCATCTAATACTCTCTTAGTCTTTTTTTTTCCTCTAAGAAGAGTATAACCCCTCAATTCTCCTAATGAGGGAAAGAGAAAAGCAATTTTCCCCAGTGTGCTTCCTGTTGTTTTCCCCTGTGGTCCCTCGGTTTGCTCTCTCTCCTCTTGTTGCTATCACTTTCAGCTTTGCTCTAACATGGTTTAGAGTATGTCTTCTTAATGGCCATCTTCCTAGCCTTCTTTTCTCTGTATCCCTCTGTTTCTCACCCTTCCACTCCCCAGTTATGTGAGAGGTTAAAATATGTCACTAGCACATAACCAAAGCAAAATTCACTGAAATAAAAACACCAAATAGGGGGATGTAAACAGGGTGTTAGTCATAAAACAGAGCCCAAACTACTGCTTATTTAGGATGAGATGATATTCCAGAGACAATAATATTTAAGGGAGCTTTAAGACGTGCCAATAAAAAAGGAGGATAAATGTATGCAGTGACAGTAGGGACAATTAATACACAAGCATTAAAACAAAGAAAGAAACAGGGAAAGAAAATGAAAAGCTCAGCAAATAAAAGATAGAGGTAAAAGTTAAGTGAATCAAAACAGCACACAGCAGTGGCAAACTCTCTTCATATGTGCCTGTCATAGAGATGCTCGATGTGATAAATAGGCCTTTATTACTTTCACTATCTTTCCTACACATCTTTTCGTTTAGTTTCTGTCCTCCCTTTATATGACCAGAAGCCTCCCGACAGCGCTAAAATTTCATCTTTTCAAACACTGCATGAATACTCTCAAATAATTTTTGTCCCTTCAGAGCAAAAGAAAAGACCCATAAAATCCATTTGATTGAAACCACTCTGCTGATTACTAAGAAAATCCTCATATGGAAAATAAAGTAACGGTGCTAGATATAACCTACCTGGCAAGAGGAAGCAGTTCCAGGTTATAATCCACTAAAGGCAGATGTAGGCACTCCACACATCCCCATTAAAGTGGCCTACTTCCTCTGTCAGGCTGGTGTGTGAGTGTTTGTGGCTGGCTAGCTGGGCTGGTGTGTGTGATGCTGTCAGTGTGGGCTAGGCCAACTGAACTGTGCAGAGATACAGAAGAAGAGAGAGAGAGCGCAAGAGAGAGAGAGAAAAGAGAGAATGCCCAAGAGGCTAAGAAGGTAGACTCCCAAGCTGCACAAACAAGTGAGAAGGAAAAGGGGGAGAGAGAATGAAGAAGAGGGAGGAGACAGCGATAATGAGAAGAGACAAATGAGCAGTGTGAGCTCAGAGAGAAACACGTGGTGTGTATGTCCAACAATCATACTAACGGATCTATACTGTCCTCCACAAATGTGTGTGAGAGACATGAGTGTACATATTGTATCCATTTGTGC
>VURO01001079.1:0-10108 GCA_015108175.1 Pelvicachromis taeniatus
CGGACGGACGTGAGCCAAGCAGGTGTCATCATAAAGGGATAAGCTTTGAAACGGCTCTGGGTAGAAGTTTCCGGGTAAGAAAGGCGAAGCGGTAACTAGCGGTTGTTATATTCTGGTCTCATTCACGACAGACTCCAGAATATCTATTTCCTACCCAACAAGGTAGTAAGGTTTATTAATAAGTCAGGTGACTCAGGTTAACTCTCTGCCATGTACATCAACAGCATATAGCCTAACGTTCCAGCCCAACTCCAACTTACTCGTGTCACACTCTAAAACATCCGTGCAGCAACACAATCCACTGTGGAACAAATCATCTTATAAACAATAATTCACATTATTACAGCGGTGACATATCGGAGCTCGGCTCGTAAAATAGGCAGGCCTCGTACACCGGGGAGAAATGTTGCTCTGATCGCGGCTCGTAAATCGAAATACTTGTATACAGAGCTGCTTGTAACCTGGAGTTCCACTGTACTGTATTAACACAATTGATCTAAAATCAGACAAAAAACATAGAATCCAAGTAGAAAAAAGTTATATTTTTTTTACTGTAACAACCACAAATATGTTTAACAAATCATTTTCATAACTTGAAATGCAAATAGAAAATTTAAAATTTAAAAACCAATACATAAGTTTCGCAAATAACAAAGTTATTTGCAGCTATTTACCGAAAATTGCAGCCAAGATAGTTTTTTTCCAACCTTTTCCAATTATTTACCGAACAATCAGGTGTTCTGCATCAAATAAGATCCGATCCAACCCAATCCAATTTTATTTATAAAGCACTTTAAAATACCCAGCACAGGACCAAAGCGCTGTACAGTAAATAAGTTAAAAACAATAACAACAAAATAAATAAATAAATGATACAATACATAAACATTAAAACAGCCCTATATTAAAAAACAAGATAAAACAGCAATGTTGACCAAAGTGCTGTACACAAATACAAAGTAACCAGTAAAATAACTTAGTGGGATTGCCAACTTGGTCCAAAAATGATCACATCGGTGTTCTTCTCATTAAAGTTAAGGAAGGTAGAGGCCATCTGGGCTTTAACTTCAGTGAGAGGTAATGGTTGTAGTGGGGCAGAACAGCTTCTCTTCAGTTGAAAATAGATCTGAGTGTCATTGGCGTATGAATGGAAACAAATGTTATATTTCCTAAAAATTAGACCTAGAGGCAGCATATAAATAGAGAATAAAATTGGCCCCAGTATAGATCCCCGGGGAACACCACAAGTTAAGGGGGCTGAGGAAGAGATGAAATCTCCAAAGCTCACAGAGGAAGTCCTGTCAGATAGGTATGACCTGAACCACTCTAATAGATGCCCTTGATGCTGCAATGCTCCAGTTGAGATGAAGATGCTGTGGTCAACAGTATCAAAGGCAGCTGTCAGAGCCAAAAGCAAAAGCACAGCTGAGTCTCCTGAGTCAGTGGCTAATAAAAGATAAAGTTAAGAACTTTTAAAAGTGCAGTTACAGTCCTGTGAAGAGTTTTAAATCCAGACTGAAACCTCTCAAGAACATCGTGTCCATTTACAAAAGATTGCAGCTGAACAAATACAATCTTTTCCAAAATATTCGATAAGAAGGGAAGCTTTGTAATAGACTTGAAATTTGAGAGGACGGAGGAATCGACGTGAGGTTTTTTTGAGTATAGGCTGTACGACAGCACGTTTAAAACAGGCTGGCACAACACCTGAACTAAGACTGCTGTTAAAAATCCTTAAGATGTCATTACTGACAACCTTAAAAATCTTTTTTTTAAATGTGTTGGAACAACATCATTTGGACAAGATGATGTCTTCATGCCATTACATAGTTCCTCCACCTCATCAAAACACAGAGGCTCAAACTAATCAAAGACAGCAGAGCAGGTGAATATTTAAAAAGGTCATGTCAAGATGGGTGATCATAGATCGAAGCTGTTTTATCTTATTGATAAAAAACTGCAAAAACCTTTCACAAGTTTCTGAGGAACTATTAATATTAGAAGCTGCGGAAATATTCAGAGCAGTGTCAATAACTGAAAAAAGAACCTGAGGATTGTTGGAACTGTTCTCAATAACATTAGAAAAAAAATGTGACTTTTCTGCTTTTACAGTGTCCTGATACCTGTACAGACTGTCTCTCAGTATGAGAAAACTCTCCCACTTACGCTCAGCCTTCCTGCACTCTCGTCTGCCTGAACTAGTGGCCTCATTTATCCGCGGGGCTGATTGTGGGTTCGAGCTCATAGTTTTTTTAAAAGGAGCAACCTCATCAAGGACATAAGATGCCACACAAACTATTTGTGCCATTCCAAAAAAATAATTACTGAACATTATAAGAACATCACAAGCTTGATACCTGCAGGCCTGACAACAGGAGGTGTATCACTCCTCCTGTTTTCCACCTGGAGACAGCATTTACATTACAATCTGCCTTTGGTGGCTTTTTGGCAGCACCTGTGATGTTCACCAATCGCTTCATTGTTCTGACACACACAATAAAACTATGCACTACACTATTCACTAACTAAACAAGACAACACACTAACTACACACTCCAAACACACTAAACGTCACAAATCTCTCACATCTCAAAACTCTCTCTTTTTTTCTCTCTCACTCCTAAAACTTCCCCCTCTTCCTAAACAACTAAATGCCACATGTTGCCATATAATTTTTTGATTGGTCGGCATTATACATTTTCCCACCAATACGAAAGGGGAGTTTTTTTTGGTCGTAAGCAGGGAGTGCTTGCTAGCTTCTCAGGGCTGTATGCAAGTTCCATTTTTGAGCCATTTATCTTCAGTCCTAACAGAGTTGCAGCAGATGAGAAATTATCTACAGTTTCTTGAATGCCATCAACATCAGTAGCAACTAGAGTAAAATAGAGTACATCTGCCAATGAGAAGGCTCAGATAACATAAAGGTCAACTTATGTGTTCTACCAAAAGTAAATTGCACAATGTTAGCAGTTCTCTTCGAGGGAGAATCAAACATCAAGTTAGATTCTGTGTAGCACCAAGAGGCGATGCAGAATCACTTAGTTGTGATATATATTGTCTTTGCACTACTGTATTTTTACTGTATCACATGCACTTTATAGTGAGAAATGTCTAAAATATGTTACTGACTGCAAAAGATTTTTTGGTATTTTTTACAATTTAAAATTCTTTTTTAAAAATTAAAAAACAGCAAGAATTTTCTTTAAGAGGTGGCTGAGTGTCAGAAAAGCTCAAAAAATATTTATTTTTGTGGCGGAGGTGTGGTCTCTGGCCTGCTGTAGAGGAGAGGTGACGCAGCGAGCTCACGGGGCGGGACGAAGGTGGGTGTGTTCAGGTATGCCAGATCAGCTGATTGAAAACTGTGTGGCTAGATGATGGGAGAGGTGACAAGACAGGAGTGACTGTGTCCTGGGCAGGGAAGCTGTCAAAACAGCAGACATCAGTTGCCTCTCTAAATGAAACCGGGTTGTCGTACCCAAACGACGCAGTGTGTGAAGCGTGTTCCTTCACAATTTTTTTATTTTGTTTGTATGATCTGAAAACAGTGTCCATGAATAAAACAGATGTGAAGAGTGGTTTGGCCAGTTTCACGTTGTGTTTTCTGTTTGCAGTTTTGAGAAAAAAAGTGAAAATTTTCAGCAAATGTGTCTCATCATTTGCGCAATGTTAAAACAAAGTAACAGAAAGTTTGAACTGCATGAGTGCAGTATAATGTTGCTGTATGTGTTTGTGTGTCATGATGTAATGTTCAACCTTAAAGCAATTGTCTCTTGGGAAGTTTGGCAGTGTCAACTGTCGCAAAACAAAGAAGAAGACGACATCCCAGCGGAAATCTATGCCTACGTCTATTTATGCTGTTGTGTCTGTGTGTGTGAGAGTGCATGTGAGTTAAACAGAGAGGATATCATATACAGCCTTTCAGGAAGAGCTTTTGTCTGTTAGGAAGGTTTATATTGTCAACTGTGCCAAAATAACAGAATAGGGGACATCCCAACGGAAGTGTTTGTGTGTGTGTGCATGTGAGTATGTGTGTGACTATTTGTCGGTAGCTTATTGTGACAGTCAAGGTGAAGCTTTATTTGAACCTTGCCATATGGCTACAAATTAAAAACATGACTTGTGTAATTGTGATTTCCTTTTGTGATGTTGACATGTTGAGCTATAAAACTGTGACATTTCACGGTGAAACCAGGCGATATCTTTTTTTGAACCTTTGTTTATTTTGTGACTGTAGCCGGTTTGTTTCCAGCTACAGTCACATACCAGCTACACATTTCTTTCCAGTTAAAATCATTTTTAAGAAGGTGAAGAAAACGACCATAGCTGCCTTGGTGTGTCCCACTTTTCCCAGTGGGCTATAAATGACTCCACATAAGATGAAGAGACAGTTATGAGACATCTGCAGATTGATTCAAGTACATCATTTACTGGATAGCTGGAAAAGTTATTTAGATGTTACATTACACTGCGCGTGTTTCTCATTTGATCAGTGATGAGATAACTGAGTGAGCAGTTTTATATTTACACATCCAGCATTATCACTAACTCATACTCCATTAGTTTTTCCTTTTTGTTTTATGTTTTTTGGGGGGTTTTGCATCTCTTGTGGTCTCTGATGCTTTTCAGCTTCAAATGCTCTGGAAATGCTTTGTTGCTGGAAAGATATTGGTAATTTTCACATTTCCAGAATCTACTGCACAGTACTGTGCAAACATATTGAGCTGCCTTTTGTTTCTTTATATTTTGCTTCTAAGGAGACTTTCTTGTCATTTTTAAAATGACAAGATGCTATATCAGAGGTTTTTTTGTCTTCAGTCAAGTCCTGTCGTCACTATTTTCAAAGGAATGTTTTTGTTGCTTGCTTTGCTTATTAAGAAACTTAACACTGATCTATGAATCATTGGAACATAAAAAGGTAACTAAATCAAGAGAAGAGCCAATCTTAAAATGATTCTTAGCAACATGGTATTGGGGATCTGGTTAAAATTGATGGAAATATGAATGAAGAAAAGTACTGTCTGATAATTATCCACCATACAGATCTGCAAAGCATCTGATTGACAGCAGCTTCATTTTTTTTTTTAGCATGACAGTGATCCCAAACACTGGCAAGTTAGTAAAAGTACACCTGCATATAAAAACACACAGTGGAACACTACCAATCAAGGACTGGCCTCCCCTCTGCATTATTGAAGCAGTGTGGGATCATCTTGACAGAAAACTGAACCAACATCCAAAGAAAAGCTTTGAGTGTCCTTTAGGAAACCTGGAGAACTATTTCTGAAGACTGCTGAAAGAAATAATTAGAACGCTTTTCTAAAAGAGTTCTGAGACTGTGCCACAGAATAAAAGTGAAATAGTGAATTTCAATTTCATTAGAAGTGTTCAGACATTGCTTTTGACTGTATTTCCATGTATGTTTGCACTTGTTTCAATAGATATCTCCACCTTTTTCCTAGTTTCCTAGCATCGTAAAAATACATAAGGGGTAACTCAAGCTTTTTGCACAATACTGTAACTGTCTGTTTTGACAAAATGTTACAGCTAAAAAAAAGTCCCACCAACATTGGTTCAAGGTTTTAGATAAAATCACTTGTTTTCAGAGACCTTGGAGCCATAGTTTGAGCACGGAGGTATATAAAGGACCCTCCACCCATAACAACAGGACCAGAGGTGCAGCGAGCCGGTTTAATTGCCCGAAGCACTCTGTCTCTGCTCTAATTCTTTAGAGTGCTATATACACCATTTAAATCAGTACTCTCATTCACCCTTTTCACTTTTCCTCTAGTTCACTCGATGTCTCTCTCGTTCCCCAACTCCCCTCTCCTTTCTGTCCTACCCCCTCTCTCTTAACTAGCACTCTAATTCTTTGGCTTTTAGGAATTTATTCCATTCAGCTTCTCCTGTGAAACCAGCAAACTAATTCATCTCCAGACAAATTGCCAATCAGCTGAGGACAAAGAGAAGAGGAGAAAAGAGACTGGTCCTCAATAGAGCCGATCGCTGTTTTACTAAATACTCCTTCAGAGGAAGAGAGGAGGATGAACGGGGGAGGGAGAGGGGAAAGTGCTTTTAAGCATGTGTGTGTTTGTCTGTGTTTCCGTGGGGTGTGTATAATTTTGGTGTGCGGGGGTATTTGTGCATGTCAGTGGGATTGTCTGCGTGTACGTGTTTGTGTTTATTATGGCAGTGTGTGTCCTCGTCACCCCCTCCTGCCAGGGTTCACCACTTTCTGTATACAGAGGTTAACGACCTCACCGTCCAATCACATTCTCCTGTCAGGGCCCCGTCGCCAGCAGCAACAGGTGGTCTGACCAATTGATATCCTGCAGAGCGGAAAAGTAGGGGGAGAAAGAGATCGGAGGATGAAGGATGGAGAAAGGGTGAATGGAGCAGACTGGATCATGAGATCATAGTTTACCCAAAATGATTTACTCTTTTATCCATTTCTATTGGCTCTCACCATAGAAAAGATTACTTTTTTTTCTTCTTTTTAAGCACTTACTGGACCCAACTGCAGTACCAAAATCCGTGCTTTTAAGATAACACCCCTCAATGAACAAAAAAGAAGATTTTTGCTATTTTAGAGCAGATTTTTCTGTAACAAAAGTGTTTTTTTAACCTAAATCAGGATTGCTTTACAGATAGAACTGCCATGATGTTTCAGAATGCCAAGACTGCACCCAAATCCAGACCTAGATTGTTCCAATCCCACATCCTCAAACCCTACCCCAGGTGCATCCAAGTCAAAGCTGTCTCGCATTTTATCCTCCTGCTCCAGCACTCATAACATAATTGACCTGACTCAGATGAGTTGCTGTGGAGCAATTTTAGCCCAATTATAATCAAGCCAAGCTCTCCAAGTCCTCTCGAGCAAGAAAGGGAATTTTTTTTATTGATACCAAAGAGATTTTCGATTCTGCTTATCAATTTCCTAATGATTCCCGCTTAAATTTCTTTGTGGGAAACAATCACATCTCCACAGGTGTTCACCGTCAGTGCTTCCAGCTGTTTTGCTGTCGCTAAGTCCTGCTGAACAGAATGTGGAAACAGTTGAAAACAAGTGATTTGAATGTCCAATAGTTCCATAGTTTCCCTGCTATTTAACTGAAATCGCTACAAATTTTTGCAAGTGCATGGCGACGCGCATTTACTTTTTCTTCGCTAATCATATCCGCTTCCTTTGCATTAAGCAAGACAGGGTTTTTGTCTCTTGGAGCTGATGGGTAAGTGGAGTTATGTACAGCCTGAACTATACCAGCAGTCGGAGCTTATTGACAGCATTCTTCTTCTCACAAAAGAGCATGCTCACCTGTAATTAACACAACATAACACGTGGTTTGAATGAGTGCATACGAATGTGATTGGCAGAGCAAATGTATTCATGTATGTTTGTTTTACTTTAAAACTGTATTGAATAATAGTGCTGCATGTGAAGACAGACTCTCTCCTGGTTACAAGCAACTATCTCTTTGTTTTTTCCCTCTTAAACTTCTGGTTCCTGCAGTGGAAGAGAGTGAAAGTCATGGACGTGTACAGGAAAACAAGATGTGAGAATTGATGGACAGGGCCAAAGAAATGGTGGAGCAGTGACAAGTTAGGTTATCGCTCTCTTAATCCTTTTCTCTATTCTTTCCTCATTCAGTCCACCCCCCCCCCCCTCTCTCTCTCTCTTTGGCCACTAATTAAGCAACAGACTGAGGAAGAGGAAGGAGAAAAGCTGCATTAGTCTGGGCTGAGTGCCCCTGTCTCGTTAGACAGAGGGGGAGACTTAAAGTGAGACTCAGCCCCAGCATCTGTTTGATCATTAACTCACTTAGACAGATGGGGCTATAAAACCCACCACCCCTCCCCTATTTTGGTGTACTCATTTACAATTATTGAGCTCTGTCATATCCATCAGACATTTCCTTCAGTTTGTTTTTCTTGTCAGCTTGTCGATCTTGTTCTTCTTCTGCGTCTACAAATGTGACCATAAGGTATACAATTCAGTCTCCGGTTTCTGTTCACACACACACCCGTCTACCTATAAGAAGGCTATAAGAGAAGCAAGGTAAAGTGTCCCTGTTGTGAGTTTAACATTGTATTTAGTACAAGAGACTGCCTGAAGGGGAGGGGGCGTGGGCTTTATGCGCTCATACATTACACGCAAACACATGCTTGCAAACATGAAGGCCTGGGATAAGGAAAAACTGGACCAGGTAGTAGAAGCTGAATGTGAAGTGTTTCAGAAAAGAGAAGACAAAACTAGAAGAGGAAGACAAGCAACAGATAAAGAAGGAGACCAAAACAATAGAAGAGGAAGGAAAGAGGATTTGGGCATGTTTCCCAAATGTGATTAATACCCCTTTTGAACAAATACAGTGACGAGAGTAAGACCTGCGTCAGGGGACTATCAAAGATTAGGAGAACAGGCAGACTGAATATATAAGCCAGAGCCCCTGCTCCCACCATAAAGTCCCTACTAAGTGTGTGCATGTGTGTATTTGTGTGTGCATGCATGCACAGTTTTGTCAATATGCTCACATGCATTCAAATGATTAATTCTACCAACTCGGAGAAGTCAAACTGGGAGGTTTTCCAGAGTAAAGGTCAAACTTGTAGACAATATCTGCAGAACACATCTGCAGAGGATGGTGCTTCAATGGAGGACTTTGCATTTGATTGTACTGTACGGTTTCTCTTATAAGCAGACATTATAAGAAGCTCCACTGAAATAATGGTAGGTCAGTATCTTCTCTTCTAGTTGCATGTACCTATCAAAGAAATTAATCATATGTGTATTTTGGATACTGAAGCAGTGCTGTCTTCTTGTTGACATGAACTCCACAACTCCCATTTGTAGCATAGGTTTTCTATTAAACAGCCTCCAAGCCCCAATGACATCAGCGGGATCCTTCGATCAGACTTGGAAAAAGTGAGAGCCACAGCAGGTATTGCACAACTGTTTTCACTGGCTTAGTATCAACATCTTGACTTGTGAACAAACCTAAATGTCTAAAATAATTTTATTGGCCCGGTAAGTACAAAATAATGGAATGAAAGATGGCTGTGACATTTTGTATTTTCTTTCTAATTTAGGCTTCTGTTAAACCCTGAACACCTCATTTTTTTCATGCTGGTCCAGAGGTAATTAAAGATAATGGAGAAAAACACTGAAGCAAACCACAGCCTCTGGACTTATACATCAGCGCAAAAATTTTACTTCATCAGTACACGGCGGAAATGCCACAGCAAAAACTGAATCGTACACCATGTAGAATGAAGGCAGCCAAAGAGAGAAATGTCAGATTGAAAGAATTAAATGCAGCTGTCTTTTGTTTTTTGAAACAAATAGGGCTAATTTGGTCACTACATGGCAGTGAATAGAGCGTCACCTACACAGATTAGTATTTAAAGCTGCGGATGTTTCAGTATGTCTCAATTCTCAATTCTCTGTTGCGTGGCGAACTTAACACATTGGAAAGCCGTATGCTCATCTTGATGTCAACATTTTATACGCTGAGTGTTGAGGTGCTGGGGGTCTGGGGTTAGTTGGTGACATTTGTTGTGTTTGCTAGTATGTTTTACAATAATATTGTGAAGTTGGCATGTCATTCACTTTCAAACAATTTTTAAACTTTCTCTCTATATTCACGTTTCTTTCACACTCTCATCTTTGTGTAATCTTTATTCTCAGAGTCAGTCTGCAGCAGGTTCAGCCTGCTTCCTCCACAAGCTTCACTGAGCAACTACAATGGCATTATAATGAGTGCTTTTAAATATCAGATAACTTTCAAAATGACAGCAGAGTTTTCTTGTTTGTCTCTGTTTGTTTTTTTAACCCTGTATTTAAATTTATATGCATACAAAATTTCAGTGTAAGAGTTCTGCCGTGCTGCCCTGAGGCATCTGAATAAACACTGGAAATACTTGAGCCTTTTGGAACACAAAACTAAACTTTGCCACCCTCAACAAATTTGTCTCTCTGCAAATTTGTTCTCTTCTGGAAAATGAAATTCAAGTTCAACTAGAGGATATGCATTTCGGACTAAAATGCTGGGTGGATGCCTACCGTGCCGAACCTTCAACTGTATGCCGATAATAGCTGGAAATACCTGGCACGCAT
>VURO01001080.1:0-18918 GCA_015108175.1 Pelvicachromis taeniatus
CTGGTTGAAGTCCAAAATCTGAAGTATGAGCTTAATCACCTCAAGCTCTCAATACTCTCTCGTGTGCAACTTATTGGTGACTGGTACACCGCAAAAGAGCCTCTTTTCTCTTTTCAAGGGTACATGCAATCATACCCATCTATATTTATTTCCTGAAAGAAAATCCTGAAATATAATGTACTGATAGTCTGTACTTGACAGTACAAACTAAGAAAAACTACTGTTCTTACAGATTTGAAACCAGAGGTGTGGACTCGAGTCACATGACTTGGACTCGAGTCAGACTCGAGTCATTAATTTTATGACTTTAGACTTGACTTGAAAAAATGTTATAAGACTTGGACTTGACTTGGACTTTAACACCATGCCTGTGAGCATTGCAGGCATTCACCCAGCATTTTGTTACGAAATGCACATTTTCTAGTTCTAAATGTATTTGTAGCTACAGTACCAGACTGAATTGTTATTGGTGAGTTTGAAAACCCGTCTTGTGTAGTTGCTGTTTTATCTGCAATTATGTTCACTCTGAAAACTTTATGCTTTTCTGAGTGGAGCAATATTGTTCAGTGAAACCGTGCAGGTAGGACGACAACATCACTCGAGTAAAAGTATCTGTCAAAAAAAACGTTTCATTCTAGTCTTCTGATTGGGTCTAAACCGCAACGTGCTACAGTGTTAACAAAAACAGAAAGTGTGTTTTCTGATTCTTATTCATGGAGTAGATGAACACATTCCTAAGGGTTATTAGCAGTAAAAGTCAAATATGCTTCTAGCTGGCTACTCTCTTATCACCTTTTAAATCGGTCATACTGACAAGCACAAATTTTCAAAGCCTTGTAAGTCAAAAGCGTGCAAAAAAGACATGCAAATAAAATAAAACACATACCTTGTCTAAAGTAATGTAAGTCAACAGCAACTTTTCATTTAGCTGTGGTATATAATTACATTTTCTCTTTCTTCAGTCATTGGTCCTTAACTGCTTAACTGCAGTTTGGTGCTGAGCACATACAACAGGTTTATTCGAGGTTATTTGATGTAAATATGGAAGCAAAAAGGAGATTATTTACCAAAATTAGTAGCTAAAAGATGCTAAAAGGCTCTGCAGCATTCCAGACCTCAGTCACTTGTAGTTCAATGCAAGCATCACTTGTATTGACTGGAAGTGATGCATTTACATTATTAAGAACCATTTGATTCCCTGCTTGTATAAGGATATTGATGAGATCAGAGTCAATGACCTTGACAAGTGAAAACTCCAAAGAAATTGATGGACTCAGTGTCACCGAGACAAATGTTTACAGGTTTTAAGAATATCCATCAAGCAAAGGCAATCACAAGGACAACTGAGCAGCTTTTCATTTACCCTAAGAGATTTGGAGCAGGCAGATGTCATATTTTACTCCTGATGTTTTTAATATATAATGTGAGTCATGACACAACACACATTGCTCAGAACTCCTAGAATCTTCTCGTGCCTGTTACATAGACTGGAAGTTAACATGGTAGTCTCTGTGCCGAGTCAGACTCTGTGTCTCTTGAAACCTGCTTAAAGCCTGCTGTATAATCAGCAAAGTACACCGACCTCAGTGACAGAACAAACCTGCTTTTCTTCTTGCAGATGACAGCACTCTTCTTATCTTTTATTGTTTTGTTTTTTCCCCCTGCCCCCACAACAGAAGCGATCTGTTTCCTAGTCATGCATCGAGAGATCAAATCTAAAAGTAATACAATCTCTGGACTTACATCGCAGTCGTTTAATTTGAAAACCAACTCTCGCTGCTTTCTCCGGTAGCTTTAAACTGAAATAAGTTATGCTGGCGGTGCCCTCGCTTCACCCTCTGACAAGAACAATAGCGGCCGGCTCGCCTCAGAAAACTGTGTTTTACAATAATACTTGTCCACAAAGCAAGACCGACAATGTCAATGGTTTTATGGTGCGCTACACAGTGCAGCTAATGTTCTCCTGCAAGCCAGAGTCGCTTCACTGCCTCTCCCTCTCGCTCTCTCCTCCTCCTTCCTGTGTCTTCCAGTGTCTCTCTCCCTCAAACAGCCTCCTGTTTTTTTTTTCTCTCTTTTCTTCTCCTTGGCTCTCCCTCGCTCCCTTTCTCAGTATGAAAAATCCATTCCGGCATGGGTTTTGACAGCCTGTCTTTGGTGGGTGTGTAAAATTCAAATAATTCACTGTTCATAGACAGTCACTTTGGGGCTGCTTTGTATTTTGTATTTGACTCCAGTGTCACTTTGCCTGCCCGTTGAGTCCCAATTGGCAACGTTTAGCTTTTCAAAAATAAAATAAATAAATAAAATCTGTCACCAAACTGCAGGTTTGGGGGTTTTATTGTAAATATTTTGTGGTGGCAGATACATCTCGAAATACATCAGACATAAGCGATTGTATTTTAAGCAAACAAAAGACTTTTATCCATGAAAATGTGCTAAATATGCCACATTGTTTTGTCTCATTACCTCCTTGAATGTATGTTCTTGCACTGAAGTGTGATTTAAAAAGCCTTGGTTAAATTAGTTGGGTGTCATACTTTTTTAAACCTAAATGCGTGCATTAATGAGTGGTGCCTATCTGAAGTAGATCCTAAAAATCAGGTTTATGTCACTGACACACAGGAAGCAGTTTGATCACATGTCAAACTTCAATCATGCAATCAGACCAGGAACAAACCTGCAGAAACATGTGTAAGTCAAGGAAGTAACACGGCTTCACGGTGGCGCTAGCTAAGCTAGCTAAGCTCAAACACATGTAAAGTGGAGAAGTAAATAAAAAAGAATAAAAAAGAAGGGTAAATAAATGAAGAATTAAACAGTTTGCCTGCCTTCAGTTCTTCATGCAGCAAAGTAAAAACAGACTGACTGCATCTGTTGACTCGGCGAGCGCTCTTCCAATGCCTGAAAGAAGAAGCCGTAAAAACCCAAAAAGTGGCTCATGTTAAGTAAAGTTTGTAGATAAACGTACACTGTATTACTAAACATCCTACTGAAAGAGTAAGGTACATTAAATTATTATTCTGTGCTGATTGTTTGTGGCTGTTCAATAACAGAGTAGTAACTCATCATCCTAATCCGTCAGTCCTTGCCGGTGCGGTAATGTTTTTGCAGCAACGTTGACGATCACCAACTTATGGTTAACTTGTTATGGGAAACATTTGTTATGGAAATGTAGTTTTCCTGTTAGCCTGTACCGCATGTATAAGTGTGTAGTCTACATTTATTGTTTTCTGAGATGTCTATTCTTTCATAGGTAAATATTGTGCTTTTAAGTACTAAACTTAAATGTGCTTTTAAGTACTAAACAAATATCAAATAAGTTCACATAGCATATTTAATATTTGAACCATATATCATGTATAGCAATCTTTTTCTATTTGGGTGCTGAAAGCATGAGGATGCTGAGTGTGCTATCCCCAGTTCACACAGACATTACATCGCGTCCACATCACCCTCTATGTTAAAGATATTCCCACAGCTATGGCAGCTGCCTGTTTATGGGTAATTAAATGAAGTATTTGGATTCTTGTTTGAGTATTATTTTCACATAGAATTGAGACTATGAGCTTGCTCAGAAGGTCCACAGTTTGTTTTCCACTGAGCTAGAAATGCCCAATCTTTCATTATTTTTTCACATGAACTGCCAAATTGTCATTTACCTACTGCTTGTCTGCAGAATATACTTTGCATCTAATTCCCTGATTTTCCATGACGCTGTGCTTTGTATGGTTATTTTTTGTTTGGTTTTTATGCTCTATACTTTCTTGTCTTTGTTTACTTTGTTTTTCTGTTTTCTCCCTCTTATTCATCATTTAAGTCTTATTTTTACTCCCACTTCTTCTTCTTCTTTTTTCATGTGGCTGTCGTTAAAGAACCTCTTCACGTTTTTTTGTGTGTTTCACAGTGACCCCTACTGGGAGCGGCCAGCTAATGCAGGCAGCTGCTCCGCCGCCCGGCCCAAGACCCTTCACCTGGCCGGCCAGCAGCATACCTCCTCACCATGGTAACGTTTGTGTGTGCTCCTTGTAGCAGTAGCAGTAGTAAAACCAGTAGTGTACCTTCTGTGTGTGTATGTGCGTGCGTGCGTATGTGTGTATGTCATCGACAAAGAGCAGTACGAATGGATTGCCAAATCCCTTTTACTGTTGTTTTATTGCTGTTGGCTCATGTACAGATTTGCCTCACTAGCATTAAAAGGAAGGGATGTAAGCTCGTTTTTCTGCATAGCCATTTAGTTTCCAGCTGATTTTCTAAGATGTTAAAGACGTAAAGATCACCAATTCAACATGTTCGATTCAATTTCATTCCAGGATAGGCCTTAAAATGGAATGACTTCCAGCACTGATGTGACTGGTTCTTTGGAAGTCATTTTTGCTTTGATTCACTTATGCTGGCACCCAACTCAATTTCTGGCATCAGGGATCCTCTGGCCTCATTTTACCTGATGTATTATGTTGCATAAGAATAATCCTGATGAATTCCATGCAGAGATTTATACACATTGTCAGTTTTGGAAAAACTGAGCAGCTGCATCTGCTTGGGCATTGGTTGCATCACTGTTGTAAAGAACTGCTACCTCTAGAGAAATGTTGAACTGATACCCCAAAACTACTTCCTTGCTGAAGCAGGTAATTAATCCAAAGCAGCACCCAGGATTAATGTTCTGCATCCAAAAAGTGCAGTCATTATCTGGGAATTGTACATCTATTTTCCACAGGTCAACAACAAGGAATTCACTATGCCATCAAATATTATTTTCAACAAAGATTTGTAAAAATGGGAAAAAATTAACAAAGCATCATAACATAAAAAGTGAATGTTAACCTTCTGCTCAACCATCTCCAATTTGTCTAAAGGTTTCATGGCTCAAAGTTTGGGCATAGATATTTCATGTGAAACTTTTCACATGTGTCGAAAAAAAAATCTTTCAAGATATGTTTTCTCCCTCTTATTCATCATTTAAGTCTTATTTTTACTCCCACTTCTGTATTTGTGGGAGTAATTTGTTTTACACTTTGACATTTGTAGCCATTTTTGAACGTGAATAGCTCAAAAACTATTAAAACTAGATGACAAAAAAATAGGGCAGCACAGTGGTTAGCACTGTTGCCTCACAGCAAGAAGGTCCTGAGTTCAATTCCGCCATCAGGCCGGGGTCTTTCTGTGTGGAGTTTGCATGTTCTCCCCGTGTTTGTGTGTGTTGTCTCCAGGTACTCCGGCTTCCTCCCACAATCCAAAGACATGCAGTTAGTGGGGTTAGGTTAATTGAAAACTCTAAATTGCTCATAGGTGTGAATGTGAGTGCGAATAGCTGTCTCTGTCTATCTGTTAGCTCTGCGACAGACTGGCGACCTGTCCAGGGTGTACCCTGCCTCTCGCCCCAAGACAGCTGGGATAGGCTCCAGCGCCCCCCACAACCCTGAAAGGAATAAGCGGAAGCGAATGGATGGATAGACTACTAAAGATAAATGTCTGAAATTTTCACTGACTGCTCTTTCCATTAAAATAAACCAGGATCTGTAATTTGGGACCAATAAATCCATATTTGAACACACTCATAAAAAAACACGCAAAACAGTAAACAAATCTCACACTGCAAAAGACAACAAGCAAGAAATTCTGCTTGGTTTAATTTCACAATAATGAAAAATAAATCATGTTGAATACTTCATAACGTGACATTCTTAGACCCAAAAATGGAAAACAAAACTGCTATTTCAGCTTTTATGTTGGATTGAGCAAATATAAGTTCAGCGACAAAAAACAAAAATAGTAGTACATAGTCTAATCTGAATAGAACATAATGCTAGGTTTTCCAGATACCAATGATTTGTCATGTCCCGAGGCGTCACACGGGAACGTGAAAGGTAACCGTCTGCGTCCCTATGATACATGCCGCATAGTTGATGGAATCCATCAGAATGACGTTCCCGGCGGTAACACATTCCAGCCGTGTATTCCAGCCCTAACCACAACCCTAACCATAACCTTATCCCTAACCTTAAACACAACTTTAATCGTATTAGACGCTAAAAGTCAAATCAATATACATGTGTAGATTCAGTCCAAACGGTTCAGATGTTTTGGGACACGTAACATAGAGACGTGATGGGTGGCTGAAAGTGCAACATACCAACCATTTGTCACATATCGGTACATGTCGGTATGTTACGTTTTGGGATGAGAACATTTTGCCAGATGACATGCAAAGAATAACTGTGAAAATAATGAATTTTCGTAAATATATAACTATATATATAGTTATATATATATAGCTTCCCTGTGTATCTATTTTCCCTGTTTGAGACCTGCTCTTCAATCCACTTTTAAAACCTACTGGAAGTCTTATAATGCAGTTTTTGAGACCTCCAGGGCAGTAGGTTTCGAAATGAAAGGTGGAATAGGTCACTGAAATCAAACATATGCATGTATTTAGCAGAACTATTTTAACAGTTATAATTAAGATACCATCTGGAAACTTCAGAATGTTTTTTGTCTTCAGAGTCAAAAAGACTATCTACTGAAATTTTTGTTGTTGTTCCACAATTTGTTATATCTGATTCATTAAGCATGACAGTTGGATGAAAAAATGGCCTTTTCGTCATTTTTCTAGCTAAGAAGTTCATGCTATAAAATATTCCACATGCTGTATTTTGAATTATTGTGAAATTCAACTATATATCATTGAGAAATTGAGCCACAATTTGGCTTTTGTAATGTGACTTTGCAGGATGACTTGAAAGCCAAAATTCAGACATATTTTGTTGTTTCTGTACCGAAATGACAGATTAATTGGTTTTGATATTAGAAAATACCAGTGAAAATTTCAGGCTTTTATCTTTAATAGTTTTTGAGATATCCGTATTCAAACATTACCTCAAATGTCAAAAGCACCAAAAATCATACTGGGAGTGGGTCAACAGACCACTTAATAATATATGTGCTGAAAAGTATTTGATATATGAAGCTACAATTTTACAGCAATTAGCTATGAACCTTAACATTTTCAGGCAAATGGTTGGGCAGAAAATGCTCTATAAATGTGCTGTTTTGAGATAAAAATGACCCTAAAGTCAACACAGAAGAGATTGATCAATAACAGTTTCATTAATGTAATTACTCCTGCAATGCATCAGTTTGAGTTGGCATTTGTGTTATGTTGTCATCATATCTTCATACTCAGCTTGTAGAAAGTGTAAAAGAGGGTGGGGTATATGTAGATTTGCACCAAGTCATTTGATTTTAGATGCAAACTATCAGTTTTTGTTTTTATGACCTCAGCTTTGCAGTGAAACTGCAGCTGTTTCAAATTGGCACATTAATTATCAGCCGTCTTTACTTTCATAGATATATTAGAGTCTTTCTTTTTTCTCCAGCTCTGCAGGCTGTTATCCCATGACTGAATGCTCATGGACTATATGCTATCATTCTAAGGGATTAGTAGATGCATAAATAATTTGTCTGGACTTTTAATTTTTTTTACTCGGTTGTACATCATCAGACATGACCTTACACATGCTTCTTCACATCACTGTGTAAAATGTGATTTACTTTTTGCTGAAATGTTCTTGTAAGGTTGTGACCCTACAGGAGCCAGATTGTGTATTGATTATTATTTTTTTAAAAAGTCAACTAAAGCCAATAGTGCAGCAGTGTCTTACACTGGCATTTTTTTCTAATAACTTGCATCTCGTTGGGCGACTCATTTGATTGCTCAAATAAATCTGATTGTATAGAAGTCAGGGAGAGAACAAATCTTACAGGCTTCACTTCTGTGTGAACTAAGACCTCAGTAAACACTTTCCTGATGGGATTATGGTCTAAATCACTAGCTTCAAGCCCTTTTTAATATAACATGTCATTGATTTTCTTAAGTTACAGCCCTCTTAGAGTTAAAAACGAGTGTAACAGGCTATGCTTCAGGTGGAATTGGCAAGGATTGTCAATCACTGCCTTAATGTCACTACCATATGAGCATACAGTGGTCCTCGGTTTCCTCTTACTTGACACACAGTTCACTAAAGCTCTGAGATGGTAATGGTTCAAGGTGGACAACTAAAAGCTTCAAGAGAGGACTTCACTAATTGGTGGTTCCCAAATTGCTGCTTTCACATAAACTGCTTTAAAAAGCTGTAACAGCAAATTCATGGATGCTGTCTATATATGTGAGGATGAATGTCAACACTCAGTCTGATTATCTTGTGTGTTTGTGTACTGCCATAAAATTGTATTATTCTTTTTTGATAGTTCATCCTCTCCACCCTTCCCTCTTCTGCCGCCTTTGTAAGTGAGCAATGAGAAGAAGGGGATTTGACACCAGGAAGTGAACTGAGGCCTGGTGCATTGTGTCTCGAGTTCTGTGTATTATTGTGTGCGTGCGAGTGGTGGATTACAGTACTGGAGAATAAAGGGGGGATTTGTGTCGGAGTCAGGCAGAGAGCTGAAAGGAGACGGCAGTTAATAGCTCATTATAGGATGGGCTTAACACCATGTAGGGCTTCGAGAAACACCAAAAGTTGTGCTTGACAGTAAATGAAAAATTTAAACTAACTCTGTGCGTTTCAGGCAGTTATAAAATGAGATGTTTTTATTTATACATAACCCAACATCAGGATTTTACTAGGGGAACGAAAGGGGAGTAAAAAAATGTGTCTTTTTGATTTTGGCTCTTGTCTATTAATTTGTATATGAATGTGTATATATCTTCTGAGCTTCTGTGTGTGTGTATGTGCACTTAAATGCCCGTATGTGTGCGTGTGTCTAGAAGGTGAAATTGAGATAAATGGTGTAGGAGCTGGGTGGCCCTTGATATACACTCCACCTGTCTTCTCTGCTTACAGCTGTATTCGTGCGGTTGTGTGTATGTGTAGCAAGACACTACCACACAAGGTTTGTTTGGTGCATTCACCTTAATTGTGTGTATGTGCGAATGCGTATTTGTATAATGTGCACACCTCTGCTTGAGGTGGCTTACTCGTGGAGTTGTGTGCGTGTGCTGCTGTTGCATGTGTTTGTTTGGGTGTGGAAATAAGCAGGAGTGGTTGTAAACTAAAAGAGACAGGTGTACCGAAGAGAGTATGTGCATTGCAGCCATTCTCACTTTTCCTCTCTTAGAAACACACACATACACACACACACACACACACACACCAGGGAGATGGTATTCAAAAGATATAACGAGAGTGTGTAAATGAGGAGAGAGAATATAGGTTTGCAGTGTTGTGAGACAATAAAAATGAGGAGAAACTGGAAGGACCGAGGGGTAGTTTGGCTGAATTCTGGTCCGGTAAACCATCAACTGGATGAAGCCACATCAAGCTACTTGGCTGAGTCTGTCATATAACAGCAACAGTCCCCAAAACAACAGACAATGGCAACAATCTCCCTAATGAAATGCATCTCTTGTCTGTTTGGTATACTTGCCTGTGTTCACCACCTCCTGTCGACTCCTGTTATTCATAAATGTGCCGCAATATTCATTCAGAAGCACATCACTTATGAATATAATCCAGCCAGCAACTGTGTTTCACCTGGGTGAGTTAGAAAATGACAAGTGCACACTGTTTCTTGTTTCCTACTGGCTTTCTTTGTTGTTATGGCATACTGGGGTATTTTGAAATTCAAAAAGTATGATTTTAAACACTGAAAAAAAACCCCACCACTGTATTGATCTATAACAGACCACTGTTATATTTAGGTTATTTATTGCAGTGTGCTGCATAAAAAAGAAGGCAGCTGGTACTGGTGAAACTTCTGTGGAGGTCAGTGAAACATGAAGATCGTAAATAGTAACAGCTTCAGTTTTTTTGGATGCAGTTAGTTTTTCACTGATAAAGGTGAGCCCGGCAACATGTTAGAATCTGTTGTAGAGGACAGGGATGTTTCTAATCTGTACCTTCCACATTGATTTAACAGCAGTTTGAATACTGCATTGATGAAGCAGTTCAAAAGTGAGAAAAACAAGAGAAAAAGTGACACTGTGGTACCAGCAGTGCACTCCTTGTAATGATGTCTACAGCCCACATAGCTGTACTGAATAGAGTATATTCTATAGTAAAATATTTCTATATCAATGTATTCTATTTCAAGATGAATGAACCTTGTCCATTTACAACATCCATTTGGAAGAGCACCACAGTCCAGGGTATGCTAGCTGTCTGAGATGTCAGAGGAGATTTAATAATTGGTTTAATAAAGATTACTAAAACCTACTGGTCATCTAGTTGAAGGACTGATGAGCTCATCTATTGTCTGCCCATTCCACTAGAATTCAAAAAGATCACATTAAAGAATTTAATCAAATTTAATCACAGTGATGACCCAATTGGGTCTTCACCCAAACTGTGCTCAAAGTGAAGGTCACACTCGTTGCTTTAGTTGTGATGGATCACAAGTGGGATGAGCTATCAATGACGTTCTGGCTCAGCTATGCAGAACATTCATAAGAAATGTATGGGAGATATGAAGAAAGTGAAGATAAGAACAGAAGGCTCATGCAAAAAGAGGAGGCATTGTAAACATACATGGTGAGCATGTATGAAAGGGCATTTATGACAGAACCAGGCAGCTTCAGATAGAGAGCTTCAAGCTGTTGCAGGTGTGCCGCTCCGCCCCTGCTCTGTCCTTCAAAATGACAGCTCTAAAAACACATAAATCCTCCTTCACCTCCTCCTCTTGTGTGTTATCCTCCTAAATTTTATCCCCCGTCTTCCTCAAACCCTTCTCTCCATTCTTCATCTTCTGCCACTTCACATCCTTGCTTTCCTCTCTCTCTCTCGGACCTCCTCTCAGTCTTCTCTCTTGTATCTGTTTTCTTGATGTATGTTCATTTATTCTTCCTCCTGTCTTCCTTTCACACTTCTTTTTCTTTCTTTCCTTCTTCCACATTTGTTCATGTTCTTTGTTTGAAAGTATATTTTATCCTCTCTCACATCCTATATTTTTCCAATTTCTCTCTTTCTCCTTGTCCTCCTGTTATTTTCTTATTTTCCCACTTTACTTTCCTATCAGTTGTCGACCTTGTTCAGTGCCGTACTGTTTTCCTATTTCTCTACTCCTCATTTTTCCTTCTTTCCGTCCGCTTTTTCGTTCGAGACATTATAAATGACTATTTCCCCTCCCTTTTCTTTACATTTTCAGTTTTGGTTTTGATTTTTCACTCCTTCCCCTGCTCTCTTAGGTCAGTTATTTTCTTTTTTTTGTATTTTCTCCTTTTTCTATTAATTTTTCCCAAGCTTTATTCAGAACAGCACAAACTTTCCTTCCATACTTTCTTTTTTCTTCCTCCTTCACTTCCTTCCTTTCTTTTTCCCTCCATGACTTTATCCCTTCCTCCATCACTTCCTTTCCTACAGCTTTCTTCCTTCTTTTATCATTTTCTTTCTCCATCACTTCCCTCCTTCTATCCTTCCTTTCTTGCATCAAGTTTACTTGTTTCCTAGTCTGTGTCTGAGCAGTTGTGTGACGTGTTATGATGTTAGTTGGGGTTTTTTTTTTCACTCCCATGTCGCATGAGTCAACTCCTGGCGTGTCGCTGACTTTGTTCAACTGCCTCTCTTTGATGCCACTCTTTCTCTCACCTTGCCTTTCTTTTCTAACCTACTTTCTCCTTCGATTTTTTTCCCTCACTTCCCCAAGAACACAATATAGATTCTTCTCCTCTCCATCTCTGTCTTTTTTATTTCGACGAGAGCAACCCAAATTCAATTATTTAACTCTTTCTTCTTTGTCTTTTATTTTTTTTTTATATATTTTATCATCTACCTGTGTCTTTGTCTGGCAGGAAACATGTTAATAATGGATTGTATAGATTTAGACATGGGAAAAAGGGTGTGTGAGTGTGTGTGTGTGAGAGAGAGAGCGAGTGGGTGAGTGAGCAAGAGCAGAGATCGTTTGAAGTCATGATGTGATGTTTGTAGTCCAAAAGCATTGATCTTGAGACCCATCTGTCTGATTGCCACTGAAATCAACAGTCAGAATGCTTGATGAGGTTTGTTTGAAATGAATCAGCAGGATGAGTTTTAGCTAATATTGCCTGAGATCTTGTTTACCTTAAAGAAATCAAACGGAGATAGCAATCATTTAGAAATCTTGGCTCTGGGTAGCAGCTTGGTTACTTCCTTTGTTCGTTATTTTTTGCACATTATCAGTTCTTTTTGGGGAAGATTACTACAAATAATTTCCATTCATGCTATATTTGTTTTTATGCAAGTCTAGACCAGCCCAGGTTGTCTTAATTGAACTGTTAGTACTTGTTTAAGATGAAGCTCAGATTTCAGATGTTGAGGGAAACTTTCAGGTAAAAAAGAAGCTTTAAAAATGTCTTTTTTAAAATTCATTTTAGGCTTCAAGCTTTGCCAGTGTTACTATAACTGAGGATGATAAGCTGATGTGACTCAATGCTGTAGGTTGTATCCACTCAAAACAGCACTTGTGCTGCACTGATAGAAGATATACAGAAATATTACCCTTCTGCCTTCAGTGTACACAAGACTCATTCAAGATGTATCTGGAAAACATAAATGTCTTCAACCCAGAATGCTCTCCAATCCCCTCATTTCTTCATGCTTTGCTATAAGACAGAGTTTGTAAAATTCTAAAAAGGACAAAATTCAGTATTTGGTATGACCACCTTTGTTCTTCAAATTGGAGTGAACGTGCTGTTGTAATTTTTTAATAGTCTGCAAGGACTTGAAAGATTATCCAAAGCTCTTGTTTGGATGTTGGCTGTCTTTTCTTCCATTCTCTGTCAGGATGATCCCACGCTGCTTAAATAGTGTTAAGGGCCAGACTCTGGCAAGGCAAATCCATGACGGTGGCATTATACATTACACAATCGTCTATCTAGGTAGGCTCTTACTGCATCGGAAGTGTGTCTGAGATCAATGGCTTCAGATTTTAGTCGCCAAGACCTGAAGCACGGTGGATCAAAATCTGACAAAATTGTTTCTTCATGTATGATTCCATCAAATCTGATAGGATCCTAACATCACTGGCTCAAACGTACCCCCAAATCATGACAGAGCCTCCATCATGTTTTACAGATGGCCGTAGAGTTCACTGTAGTACCTCTCTCATAACCTCCTCCTTACACATTGATGACAATTTGACCTACAAGACCTGTTATGGTTGATTTTTGGTCCAGTTTTTATGTAATTTGGCATGTCATCGCCTTTTCTCCCTGTATCTCTTAAGAATGGCTTCTTGACAGCGACCTTTCCATTGAGACCATTTCTGATGAAGCTCCGACCAACAGAAGATGGATCAACTGAAGGCCAGATGCAGCTCTCAGGTCATGTGTCTGGTCTTTGCTGGATTGTTTTTTTTTCTGTTTCTTAAGGTCATGACTTTTGAAAACTGTTCATCTGCTGTAGATGAGTTTTTAGACCTTTTGTCCTCCATTTGTCTTTAGTTTTTTGCCATGCTGAGATTGGGCAAGTTTTTGGCTAATAGCTCATTGTTGGAGCAAAAACACAGTTTTATGCCTGTCAAACTTTGTTATTGTTGGCATGTTTTAGTTCATCCCTTGACTTATCTAACTTTTTAAATACCTAAATGTTTCAGTTTTAAGTGGCTTAAATTAAAAACGAGTCATCTGAAAATGATCAGGAATAAGGGCGTGACCTTAAGTGGTCTTATACCTTTGAAGACCACTTTAAACAAATTACAAGAAAGTCTGGCTTCTTAAACGCAAAATCTAAAAGCTGAAGACTGACTTTTGTACATGCAATCTCTTGTCTTTGAATCACAGCTATGCAATACTTCTTCTAACAGTATTCTTCTCTGAACTAGTGTTAGTGTTATCTTTCCTGTGGAATATCAGTTTGTATCAGCCGTAGCAGTGGAGTGCAGTATTTACACAGCACCACAATCTAACCTAGCCATCCATTTTGATTACTGGCAGCTTCACTTTTACAAAGCAGTTATTGTCACCACTGGGCTTACACTGTACCTGAAGGATAACACCACAAAGCAGCATGCAGATAAACATCTGAACTCTTTATTTGGCCTCTTTAGACTCTCAAACACATGTGAGCCTGTCAGCGAGCATCACTCTTTATTTCCGCAAATCCCTCAGTCCTCTCGCACAAGCCTCAGTGTGAACAGTTGGTAACTCATCTTTGACATGTGATGTACCAGAGAGGCAACGCGTGATGTGGCTTTGTCCCAAAGCACTCGGAGAAAAACTGCTGAAAATGACATCTTTTTTAAGATTTTTTTGACAAACGCTCAATAGCATCTCGACTCCTTTCTCTCCATCTCTTTTTCTCACAAGAGCTCCCTCCTCTCCTCATCTATCCGTCTTCATAACAGCAAATCCCTCACCTCATTGGACAGCTACCCACCTGTGGCGCCCGCAAAGAATCGCTCAAATCTCGAGCAAACAAGCCAGCATTCTTATTCACACTACATCTATTTACTTTCGCTTATTCTGGGGCTTTTGTTTACAGTGAAAAGATTTGACTTTCACCCTGTCTTCACCTGCCTGCGCTGAGCCGCTGCTCGCTGTTGCCTGCGGCACTATTTCAGCATCGCACAGGCTTGTTACTGCAGTGAGGTTTCCCCCAGAGAACGAAGGAGCACTAGAGAGACGCCGCACACATGAAGAAAACCTGCTGTTTTGCTCCATTAGAGTGCCTATAGGTGTTTTAAACTGTTTAAGGAGAGGAGGGAGTATCCTCACTGCTTTTTTTTGTTGCTGTATATAGTTACTTCAGTTGTATTAATGTTGAGACAGTCAGAGGCAAAGGGACTAAGGCTCATAGGATATTTGTTTCCTTCCCCCAAAAAACAGATTCACTCTGTGTTACTTTAAGAAATAACTTATCAGTCATGCCCACTTGTTCGTGTACCTATCAGTGTTTTTTGAAGTGCTTTTGGAGGCACATAGATTTGAACTGTTGCAATTTTAAAAGGATCTGAATTCACATTCGTTCTAATCTAATTTAAATTCCACAAAGCCGAATCCATACAACAGACCTGTTGAGCTGAAGAGTAGTTTAGCATAATTCCACATTAAATATGTAAGTTCTACTTGTTTGTTTTACAAATGAGAGTAGTCTATGTTGTTGCCAATGTTAGATTTAACCTAACATAGAATACAAAAACCAGCCTGCTGTTCACCTTGATGTGCTACGCTGTCTTCAGAGGAGGAAAGTTTATTTCAAGTGCTTTCTGTGTTTGTGCTTTTTGGAAACGGAAAAAAAAAACCCATAATGAGATGGAGCATCTTCTCCTCTGTTTTATGCTGTTGTGCTGCTAGTCGCAATACTAAATGTACCTAAAGATGGCTGAGCTGAGAACTGATGCATCAGGCAGAATATTTATTTTTAGTGAGCACTTTTTGGTCAGTTTATTGGTTTATTTAGTCTCGTCTCTCGTTTGATAGTTAACAGTTGGATATCACGTTGTACACCATAAAATCTCTGTTAGCTGTGTGAATTCTAACTTTTGTGTGTAAAAGACGTAGTATTTTGGTGTTACTGATGATTGTATGTATAATCAGAGCAGCCTGTGGAACTCATGTCAATTAACCAATTTTACTCTCTTGATTTTTTTTTTTAAACATAAAAATCAGCTTTTCCCAGAGTTAATACTATTTTCCCCGTTCAGCAAGCAATGTGCTCACCCTCAAATCAAATGGTGTATCAGGTGCTCAGGTGTTTGTGACTCTAAACAAAGATGACCTCCAGTCATAATTGCCTATTTTAAGGAAAGATCAACTAATTCTAGATAATAATTAATTCTAGATAGAGAAAATGTTCCAAGAAATCAATCTTGGTACGTTTTCTTGTACCAAGAAATGTGGATCAATAGATTTCAAACTCAGCTTTAATATGATTCTGGGACTTTAAGACACTGAACCAGAATCACGACAACTTCAGGCACTTGACATTGTAAGATAAAGACCGTACAATAATGTAGACATACATGTATACACTTACTGAAAGTACCAAACCAAACTCCTGTGAACAATCTGGCATAACTCTTCATACCGCCACACATACAAACTTGTTCTTACCTGCCAGTTTAAATCAGCATGAAAAATATGTAACGAACTTTAAACACACGAAAGCTAATATTTCATTCTTAAGCGCTGTGTGCTGACAGACAGAGGGATAAAAATCTTATTAATAATTCAGACTGTTTGTCGAGGAATGGTAGATTTTCAATTAGTGTAAATATATTAAGAAAAACATGAGGCGGGGTGGGCGGTGTGAGAAATCTGGTGTTCCTGGTGAGGCAGCAATACAGAGAAAGCCCACAGCCAGAGCTCAGCCACTGCCTCTGATGTACTCCTTATTAATTTCATTTGCTCTGTCCGGTGAGAGAGAGACAGCCGTGGAGGGAGAGAGAGCGCAAGAGAGCAAGAATTTGTAATTTGGTGTTTTTGAAGGGAAAAAAAAGATCAAAGGCAAATTAAGTCAAGCAGGTCTATGTAATGTGTGATTTAGATGCCCGGAGCATTAACTGCTCTGTCAGTACAGCAATGAAGTGTGTACTCTGGTGTGTGTGGATAGCACACTTCTTCACTTAGCTTGTGCATGTGTGCTTAAATATATATATATGCATACACAGATGAGTTTTAAAGAGTGCTTATATATGTGATTGTGTGAATCATATCCGCATTGCTTCATTAGTGTCTGTATGTTTATATGTGTATAGATATTTAGGCTTGCATTATTATTAGCAGTAACAGTAATGGTAATAGCAGTAATTTGAGTAGTATTGGTAGTAGAATGAATAATTGTAATAACTGAAGCCACAGGAGGAATACTTTTTCTTCACAGAAATGTATTTTATATAGCAGTTGTAACATTTTGTATGATATATAAAGTTTTCTATAACATTTTGCATTTTACAAAACATTTTGTTTTGTTTTAATACAAAATATTTGCGTTTTGTAAATGTAGGATTTATTTGATTTATATTTTATTTTGAAATTGCAGCATGTAGTATCTCTTTTTCCTACTTTAATTCTTTTTTGGGAAGTTGCATAATGTCAAATGTCAGTGCTTTTAGATGAGCTTTCTGCAACTTAGCTTTTGTGCTTGTGGTAACAAAAAAGTGTTCTTAGGAAAAAGAAACACTCAGACACAGTTTGAAGCAGGCGAGACAGTCAGGGAAGGTCAAACTGATGACAATATGTTAAGTCCTCTCAGAAAGCGTGAGTGTGTGTGAGTGTGTGTGTGACAGAGAGTGTGACAAACAGAGAGAGAAGTTGTCAACAGACCTTTTTCAACTCACTGCATCACTGCTTGCAGTTAACACACTAAAGAAAACTTTAGCGAACTGTAGGATGCTCGAAATGTTCACCATTTGTTGTTGACTTCACCCATGATTTTTTATTAGATCCCTTAAAGAAAACTATGTCATGTTGTAAACACGATCTCAAACATCACTGGCTGAAATGCTTGACAGAACCTCCACCGTGTTTTACAGATCACTGTCGACACTCACTGTTGTGCCCCTCTTCTGATCTCCTTCATACAAAGCGCTGATGATTAGAGCCAAAAATTTCACAATGGGAATCATTACTCCGTCAGACCTGTTGTCACTGAATTCCAGTATAATTCTTGTGTAATTTGGCATATCTCAACCTTTTCTCCTCATTTCTCTTTCCTTCCTTGAAAGCAAGAATGATTCCTCGAAAGGAAATTTCCCACTGACTCCATATGTGATCTTTTTTTTTGCCTTCTTTTGTTCTCTGCTTCTCCAGCTTCCTCAAACTTTTTTATGGACACACAGCACACCATGCTGAGATTATAGCACTTCAGAAATCATGTTATCAGTGCAAAAATACTATTTTATGCCTGTCAGTATGAAAATTTCAAAAGAGTCAACTAGTAGGAACAAAGTGTGAGTTTTCATGACAGACTGCTTGTAACAAAGTGCCTGGAGATAAGATTCAAAATGGATTTTTCTGTCATGTATGGACACAACGCTTGTTCATCTCTTGAGTTAGGTACCTTTTTATGCTTAAGTGATTCAAATGTCAGTGTTAAGAGTCTTAATTTAAAAAAAAAAGGGGGGGTGGAAAAACAGCAAAGAGATTCAGAAATCCTGAAAAACTATTTCTGAAGACCACAAGAAAATCTGGCTCCAACTATAAAGAAATGCAAGCTGGCTCAAGACTTTTGCACAGTGCCATGTAACACAAAATCAAATGATTTCATTTCAGTAACGTCTCAGGAGCCGAAGCTGCAGTAATGGTAACGTACCTACCGTGTGTGGCTCTGCTGCCTGTGTGTAATGATCCAGCTGTTGGCCGCTGCAGCAGTTTGACTGACAGGCAGCTGAGGCTGCTATTATTCATGAGCGTCTTTGACTCACATTTCAGCCATAATTAATAAACTCACACATGCCTGTAAGGGTACTGTGAAATATTAACAAGATCACACACATAAATGTGTGCGCACACACACACACACACACACACACTTTATACAGTGGCGCTAAAGCCTGTTACAGAGAGGAAATGGGTGGAAGAAAGACAGCAGAGTAGGAGGAGATGACAGCAGGGGGAAAGATAGCTGGAGAAGGAGTAAAAATGGTGCAATAATTAGAGCTGCATATTAGCAAATATTTTCATTGGCAGTTGATCTGATGAGTACTTTTCCAGTAATCAATTAATCATGAAGTCTTGCAAATGTATAAATTAAGTGAGAGAAATACTGCCGTGTGTAACACGGCTTCCATGGTAGCTTCAGAAGTGCCTCATGCACACATGATGCAGTCAACACACACCTGCCAGTTTAATGCATATGTGTGTGAGAAAACCAGAGAAAACCAGGAGACAAAGACAGAGAGATGTTTTGGTAAGTAGTGGTTTAACTAATAGCTGCTGTAAACCGTGTAGCAGCCGTGCCAGCAGTAGACTGAAAAAGCAGCTTTTGTTGTTTACTCTCTGTCACAACT
>VURO01001084.1:0-10459 GCA_015108175.1 Pelvicachromis taeniatus
ATACCATACACCAGTGTTTGTGGTGATGCTGGCTGAGGTCCTGTTGCCGATCCTGACAGACTGAGGCCTGCTAGTCAAAAAGTTCTGTAGCCAGTCACAGAGGGTGGGGTGCAGGCCGAGTGTAGACAGTTTGTGGATGAGTTTGTGAGGGATGACTGTGTTGAATGGGGAGCTGTAGTCGACAAAGAGTACCCTGATGCAGGAGTCATTGTTTTCTAGGTGGGAGAGGGAATAGTGGAGGGCAGCAGCAATGGCGTCTGACGTGGACCTGTTGGGCCGGTAGGCGTACTGCAGGGGTGTACTGCAGAGTGATGTGCAGTGTTAGTTTTCCGCCACACATAGCGTTTTGCATTTTAGCCAAAAAGTTCCATTTTGGTCTCATGTGACCAGAGCACCTTCTTCCACATGTTTGCCGTGTCCCCCACGAGCATACAGCTTAAGTATGCAGGTTGAGCTTGGCAAGCATTCCCACAGCATTTTCGCAGGAAATGCAAGGGTTTCTAGTTTTACATTTTCTTTTTGCAGATTTTATAAATGCCAGTACCATTTTATTTTCAAATGGCTGATATCAGCTGATATATCAGCTGATAGTCTGGTACATCGGCCCTGCAGATATATGGGTCCTGATGGGCTCTAATTTCCAACACAAAACAAGTCTGAATGGCATGTTAATACTGATAGGCATCCTCATGGCATAACAATCCAACTTCTTTCTGATGCTCTCTTAAGGAGATGCCACAGTGGATCATCTGCCTCCACCTCAACCTAAATATGTCATGGTCCTCCAGTTGTCATGCTCGTCTCTGCCGGCTCTTTTTCTTTCTTCCTCTCTGTCTGTCATGGTGTGTGTACGTGTCTGGATAACCACACCTTACCTTAAAGGGGCGGGGACTTCCTGAATTTTCGCCCTTTTTGCCATCAGCTTATCTGCTGGCAGACCTAAGCTGGAGGCAACCATTTATTGTACATCTGAGTGTTGCACTACCTGCGTTGGTGATCCTGCTGGCCTGTAAGTCTGTATTCAGCTGTTTCTCTAAAGGATTGCTAGTCTCTCATTTCCTCTGTGCAGGATCCTGGATGTTTCCCTGCTGTGGTGTTCATGTGAGAGAGAGAGAACTGAGGAAGACTCTGCAGACTTGGATTTACTAATGGACCCATTACCTGAGACTGCTTTGTAAATGGCGACTGTGGATTATTCCCTGCAAGATGATTTTGTAAATACTTAATTTGCAGCATGCACTGTAAATAAATTCACTTAACCTGCTTTCTGAGTCCCACGTTTGAGTCCGGAGGAAAATATCATCATATACTATTAAATCATTTGTTTTAAATTTCTCTCAGAGCCTTTGTTTGAGGATAACTAGCTATTCCTAATGGCATAAAGATGCTGACAGTGATTATTGCCACAATTGTAAAACAGTTTGTATTGATATCTCTTACATTCTCGTTTAGTTTAAACTTTAATGTAAGAGTTAGCTATGGGCTATTCCACATAAAATCTATTTAAAGAATTCTCACTTGACCACATCAGAATCAATGTATTAAAAGAATGTGCAAGTATTTTCATCATAACTTCATAAATGCAGAACCTAGCTACAGGAAGTCAGAGCTGAAAAAAAAAAACAAAAATGACAACCAAATCAATTTCACTCGTTGTTACTGGCCTTTAACGAAGATTCTATGACAAAATTGTAACAATTTAATGTCTATGATGCAGAAACGAGCACCAATACTGTGTTTAGTCCTAATTGTTAATGTTTTATCTATTTTCTGATAGTTTATTAGAGAAAACTTAAAAATGTGCATTTTGAGTAAACTTTCTACAGGGTCATGTTGGATGGCAGGCTGGTGACATAGTAATATGCTCACCTTACAGTCATGATTCCAATGATGGCACGAGTTTTCCTTTAGTTCTGAATGACAGAACACTGTCGCTTGAACAAACAAAACATCTGAAAATGCTTTTAGTGAACACAGTGAAGCATTTTCTTGCAGAGGAAGAGAGCAAAACGGAGCTAAATGAAGAGTGCATATTGGCTCCAAATTCATCAGACAACTGAAAACGTGTCCAAATAAGTGTCGGGGTAGTTTGGTTTCTTTCTATAGCAACGATTAGCTGTGAGTAATATTAACTCAGTGTCACAGTTTGTTTCGTCTATGAGCAAATAAAAAACTAGTGTGCCGACTTTCATTATTCAACTCATAGGTCTGATGTTAGCCGTGGCATTTCTGTTATGATAAAACCGAAAATCAATATAATTAATTTCCATTAGTTATGTTTTTATTAATATATATGAACCACAGATCGTAATTTATTCTCATCATGTCAGGTATAGCAAATTACTGACCTGTCTGGTTCTGTCCACCCTGTCATTCACTATTTATTGATAATCTATCAGCAGGCTCCACTTTGTGCTGTTCTGAACTGGAGTGATGGATGGTGTTAGAAAAGCAATTTGCAATCAGGAAGTGGAAAAATACATCAAAAGGTTCATCTGGTGACAAACGGAGTGTGTACGTTTATGTGGATCGGTGCTGGAAACAAATCAAAATAGGCTCTAAGGTTAGTCCTATTCTTTTTAAATCCAACTTATTTTATATTTGCAAGTGATTAAAAGGTGAAATGTCTTAATAATGGGGATCTGCTTATTCTATTAGCTGCAACAACGTGGAAGTAGAGCTCTTGCTGATGTATAACATAACTAATTTTGCATCAAATAAAGGTGGTGGTAAGGTTAATATTGACATACTGTAAACAAGTATACTACTGTATACTTGTAAAGTCCCATCTTTGAAGCCTTGATATGAGCATTTTAGCCACTGATGGTTTATTTTTGGAGCCAGAAGTGACCATGTTTGGATGAGAGCATCGAGTGCTTATTGGCTTACCCTATTGAGCTTTGTTAGTGGAAGGTGCAGCCAAAAACTGCATGGGTGCATTGCAACACACATATTTAGCAGCATATAAAAAACTCAAAGCAGCCACACCCCCAATAATGCAAGCATTAAGCCCCAGTTGCATGTACGTAAGTGAAAGATTTAAAGGCAATTCCCTCTATTCCATTGTTTTAAAGATGTAAGCCAGTAACAGTGACCTGCTACAAACATGTGAAGTGGAAAACTTACTCGCTACATTTTTAAACAAATATCTGTACTTTCTACTCGTTACATTTTCAAAACATGCTCGTTAATTTTGCTTTAATGCATTTGAGGTATTGAGCTATTATTTCACCAAACATCAAACCAATTTGAGCCTAAACAGATCACCAGAGGACGTGGCATAAAAAGAGATGCGCCAAAGTGTAGCTAGCCCTACTGAGCAGGAGTGAGCATAAAGGGAGTAACATTTTTTTTCAGTAGTAGGGAATTTCAAATGTAACATTTCTATCAGCTCAACAAACATCAGCAAACTCACAAACTGTTTGTGTGCAGTTTGTCACACAGTGTGTTGCTAGCTAAAGGTTCAACTGCTGTTTTTCACAGGGAGAGAAAAGTAAGAGTTAACTTCACTCAGAGATGGAGAAAGATAAGAAAGACAGGACAGGAGAAGAAGACGAGAGGTTAGATTTAGAGGTAAGGACAGCTCAGTGGGGTTTGATAAACTGGAAAGTTTATCAAACCCCTCATGTTTGATAAAGTCCTCATGTTTTCAAATCAGATATTGGGTCTATACATGTGACATTGTGGGCTTTTTTTTCATAATGTGAAACATGCTGCAAAACAAAATGAGGTAGACTAACTGTCTTATTTAAAAACTGCATGAAAATCCTCTGCAGGTTGTAATTTATTATTATTGGTAATTTTTTTGAGCACTTTGCAGGTACTACTTGTCATGTGTCTAAATACTGTCTAAAATACTGTCCTCTTATGTTTACCGTGTTTATTATAAACACACAACACGCCTCAGTGTGAGTGGTGGTCTCTGTTTGCACAACTCATGAGAAATGGTGAAAAGCAGCTTATGGCTCCTGTGTTTGTTCTTGTAATTACCAAGACTCATTACGCACCTCCTGAAAGTCCCCATAAGCCACTGTACGAAGCAACAGTAACAGATGGTTAGCACATGTTTGTGTACATACAGCACATATATAGGTCAGGTACCACAGTAACTGGTTGCCATGGGAACTGGGTATCAAACATGAGTGCAATCTCTCGGAGAAATCGACTCGTGGCCGAGGTCTCGCTCCCACACCTCTAATCCCCCTTTTAGCACTTAACCATTTTGGATTATCCCAAGATTATGATGAAATATAAATTTAAATGTATGAGCTTTGGAGGGTTTTCTTGGAGAGAGGGGAGATGAAGCATCACTTTAGATTAATAATCCAAGGCAAATCTAGTCAACAAGAAGCACCCTTTGATCTTCCCTTTGCTTCCATTAACCATAATGAACTGTTATAAGCAAACAAACAAACAAATCACACACTTTGACCTGGAATGTCATTATTTCCTCTTGGTGTCTGTCTCAGATGTGCTCATGAGTGTCCATACATGACCTTGGGCATTCACAGGCAGCACAAAGGGATTCTCCCTGCCTGTCTCTGCCATTCTCCCATCATCACACACAGACTTTATAGACACACACACACACACAGTCACAAATGTTCGCTCTGTATGGTGAGAGCACGTGATTGGATGCAGTGAGCTGGTGATGCATGCTGAATGCTGATGAGGTTCTTTGGGTGCTTTCTTGAAAAAAAAGAAAGCTGTAGAAAGCTTCCTCTGTGCCTCTAAGACAGAGAGGACGGAAAGGAGAGGGTGGCATTCATCAATGTCAAACCCTGCTCTCACCTCCTGGTTAGCCTGTACTGGTGTGTGTCTGTGTGTACCACCACATAGCGACACGCACGGACAGGAAATGCTTTCTCACACTCACGTGTGACTCTTATGTTTTCGGGGTATTTTTTCTTATCACCTAATTCTTTGTCTTTACGCCTCTGTGAAGTGAAGTATGCAGAGCACTCCAGCTCTTTCTCCGCTGCGTGCTCCCATGCCTTCCTGCTGTGGATGTATACACAAGCTGGCTTTGTCCTCACGGTGGCCCAGTTTTTATGTCTGCCCAGGCTAATGTGGTGAAAAATTAGCTTGAGGCACACCAGGGAAGGTTTTTGGGTCAGCGGCATGCAAAGCAGTTTCTGGTGTGAGACAGCTGCATATATGGATATTGAACGTTAATACACAGGATTAATAACCAAACATCTACAAGACCACTGCGTGTCAGGTCAGGTTATTTAGGTCAAGGTCTGAAGTAGCAATTTGGTATGGGAGTTAAAAAAAAAAAAAGTTTTATGGCCACTTAATCCCATGAAAGTAAACAGAAGTCAAATGTAGCCATATTTTTCCTCCACTGTTGTCTTTAAACTATTAAAATGCACACCATTAAATCTTTTACATGCATCTATTTTTAAGGAATGTGCAATACGAATAGATTTAGTGAAATTAATGACAAGAAAATCACACATAAATGCCATATTTCCATCATGTTTCCTACATTGTCAGACTGCCACTCTTTTAATGGCATCACTTCATGGCGCCCTCGTTTTCTGCCACGACTTAATGCCATGTGACTGAACAATTAATGCCACCAGCTGTTTTTGAAGCAGCTGATGTCCATGGCAAGGGTAATGGATGAAGACACACACACTGCAGTTTAAACCTGCATAATAAGTGAAGATTTTCTAGTTTATATTCATGTTTTTTATTTACTTCTACAAAACCAAATCTGAGAAATTTGGAATGCTGTGTAAAATATTAAAAAAACACATAAAAAACCCAACACGGCGGGCATATCGAGCGACAAAACTGAGACATTTTATTTTTTCATGAGAAATACTATGTCATTTTGAATTTGATGGTGTCAATACATCTTAAAATATGGTTGGGACAAAAAAGAGAAAAGCCTGGAAAATCAAGGAGCACTAAAAACACAGCTGGAGGAACATTTAGCAACCAATAACACAGTTATTAATTAAAGGTCAGTAACATGAGTGGGTACAAAAAGAACATCTTGGAGATCTTAGAGAGGTGAAATTGTGAAGACTTATATCTCATCATCTAGAGTACACAATATATCAACCAATTACAAAAATCTGAAGAAATCTCTGTGTGTGCAAAGTACAAAGTTGAAACTCAGTCTGTGATCTGTGGGCCCTCAGGCAACATTGCATTAAAAACGGGCATTATAAATTAATCACTGCATGGGCTCAGGAACACTTCCAGAAATTACTGCCTGTTTTTTCACTGTACCACCTACAAATACAGCTTAAACCTCTATCGTTGCAGAGAAGAAACCATATGTGAACCTGTTCCGGAAACACTGCCGTTTTCTATGAGCCACTCGTTTAAGAAGGACTGAGACAAAGTGAAAAACTGTGGTCAGACCTCTGGAGTATTAAGGAGAGAGAGCCGGCAGCTTGCTGTCAGTGCTCAGTTTGAAAAGCCTGCATTTCTGATGGCATTTGCATCTGTTAAATTGGCATCATATACAGGTTTTAGAACCACATATGTTCCCAACCAGGTGACGTCCTTCTCAGGGAAGGCCTTGTAAATTTCAATAAAACAATGTTAAACTGCATCTATAACAACAGCATGCATGACGAACTGCCTTGCCTGCAGTCATCATGAAGCAAAAATGATGACAAAGAAATTCTAAGACAGTTGTGAACCTACTGGTCTCCTCAGCTCTCAGATGTTTATAGACTATCGCTAAAGAAGAGCAAGTGCTCCAGTTTTTTGGTCTACTTCTTGTTTTTTTAGAGATGTTACTTCTATCAAATTCAAATTTTTCTTAAAATTGTTTGTTAACCTTGTCTGTGTTCTATTGTGAAGGGTTTACGACATAAGCAAATTGTTGCACTCTGTTCTTATTTACATTTTACCCAGCGTCCCAACTTATTTGGAAGTGGGGTCGTGCTTATAAAAGTGTTGATGTCAAAGCTTTCCTCAGCTATAATGAGCCTGACCTGTACTCATATCCATTTAAATATTTGCACAACAACAGCAGGGCGAGACCAGAGAACTAGAATGTGCTTCAGGGAACTAATTGCAGACAATGTATTTAGTGATCTGCTTGTGTAATGCCATCTTTGAACACTAGTGCACAACTGACATACAACAGAAATCATCAGTAGTATTTATTGGCAATAAAATGAATCAAGAAAAATGCCAGCTTTGTTCTTTAATTCCTGCCGTCAGCGGGTGTCAGTTGAAGACTTGTAATAAATATACAGTACCCTTGAGGTCTGATTGTCAAATATAATTCTGTGTCTGTCTTAAGTGTTAAAGTAATTAACTACTCCAGTATGTATTTATCTGGTGAAAGGATTTTATAAGACTGTGGTTTAGAAAGTTCATAGAAACCCCCACAAAGGAAATGGTCTTAGATTGACTTCAGCAGGTTATATTCTGTTCTGAAGTTCCCTCAGGTTAACCAATCTGCAGCCGAGCACAGCTTTGAGCTTCGCTGTGAGGAGTAATTCAAATACTGCAATACTGCAAAGTGCCATGCTTTGACCTGCAGGTGGCCTTCTGAAGTTGAGTCCGGGGTGGGATGCTCTGTGGTTTTATTAGACCGTGCTCGCTCTGGCATTTGCACCGCACTCCCAGTGGGTGAAAATATCCTACCAAGCATGCTTTTGCTTTTCCTGGCCCTCACATTCATCTGATGACTGAATCAGGGATGATGCCGGCTGTGCTCTCATCCAACACTCACATCCAGTCGATGTCACAGTCTTTGCTGTGATCGGAGAGTGACACGACAGCACACTCGCCTGAGATAAAAATGTGCCGTCCTTCTGTATTGTGCTGAGTCGAGTACACTTTTACACCACTAGTTTTTGTTTTTCTGACAAGTGAATACACCAGACTTAAGGAAACACAGGGGTCGAGGATTATAAAGAAAGAGAGTAACAGCTGTTCGAGATGAGGACGATGACTCCATATTACAATGGGCGGATATTTTAAAGCTATACATAACAAATAGTCTATTATCTTGGTTACCTCTAAGAATGAACTGAAATCCAAAGACTTTTCTGGACAAATGAGCCAGGCATTAAATCTTCATTTGAATTAAATCCATCTCCAGTGGTATACATCCCAGCATAGCATACTGTCTTTCCATATTATCTGTGAGGATAGCATTTTCCACCACAGGCAGGGGCCCGGTGATGAATCAGAGGCGATGACATCTAAATCGTGAGTCATCAAAACAAACCAGCCAAATGAATTAGATGTACCTTGTCAATGGGCTGACTCCTGAAAAGAGAGCACTCCTTTTGACAGCAATTCAATTGCTCGCACTGCGGTAAAAAAAACTTTAAAAAAAACATACCATGTGCACACCACAAACAAAACGTGTACATCATTAACATTTCAACTGACCTTTTTCTGTGTCAAAATACACTCGGTGATGTCAAATAGCATCACACACACACAAAGAGGCATACAAACACCAGCAAATACCACCCGCCCATGAATTAGAGTCACGTTTAAAAGGCTTCACTTCAGGGAGCCACAGTTATTAAAGGCACTTTTGCTTATTTTCCCCCAGCTGACAGTTTCATTTTATCTTCAGTGCAGCCCATCAGACACACGCCAATGATTATAGGGCCATCTTGTGGTGCTCATAGGCAATAAACCCAGTCACCAAGTGCTTCTACAACACTTCTGTGCTATGTAATAAAGTCTTAAAAACAGGACGAAGAGTGTGTTTTTAATGATGAAGAGCAAAAATTGTTGCTCAAAGTTAAGTTTTCACTTCATGGTGAACGCCCAAGTTTTGCAACATATCTAATGTGTGATGCACGTCATCTCCACTTCCTTTTTGGCAGCTCATATTTTTAGGTTAGGCTGTGTGATCTTCCTGACACCTTCATCATACGTGCCTCCCACCTCCCAAATAATGCAGTCATATGACTGCCTTCATAGGATATTATCATTAGAAAGAAATTTTCTCTGTTTTTTTTCTCTTTTTTAGCCACATACATGACAATAATCTCCCTTTTTACTCATAAGTGTGTCTTTAATGATATAATCTCACCTGAGCTCAAGTTGCAACAATGTATTTCAAATTTATTGCAGTCGTACTCAGACAATGTTTGCCATCTCAGATGTTGATGTTTATAAAGTGAAACTATGCGGCTGGGGAAAAAATGAGTCACATAAGGGCGGCATATAAACATGAGATTCAAATTAAAAAACAGAAAAGGTTCAATCAAACCTCCATATTTAGTTTTAATGTTAAATTAAGAGAAATTTGTGAAAGATAAAAAGAAAGCTAATGCTTGACACTTACAGCTAAACCAGCTGCCTTAATATAAATATATATTAGGAAAGGGGAAAAAGGGAAAATATGCACTTTCATCATAACGAAAACACCAAACTGTAATTATTTTTGCAGTTTCTAGAGAGCAGAAATGAAACTGTCTCACTCACTCTCAGTATTACACAAACTGTGTCCTTGGACGCACTTGTTGTGGTCAGTTTTGTATCAAATGATTCCTCTGGGAGCTCAAATCCCAGCAGAAGGCTGCGGGAGTAGTGAGGGTGAAAGTACCACAGTAACTTTGGCATTTTGGGACTTTCATTTTCACAAATGTTATTCCTCAGTAGCATTAAAAGAAAGAGTAAGAAATTTTGTACAGGAGAAATTTATAGTTAAAGAAATATCCTGGAAGAATCATTTAAACTATTATCATTTATACTGATTTTATTTTGGTAACTTTTCTGTTACTTTCACTGAAAGTAAGTAAAGTTTATTTATAAAGCACTTTTCACAGACGTGTAGTCACAAAGCTCTGTACTATCAAAATAATACAAACTATGAATAACTGCAATAAAATATATTGGAAAATCAATAGATAGATACAGGGCACTGGCTGTATATAAATATAATGACTTATATTATTGGAAAAATGAAGCTACCTGGCACATTATTAACACCCAGGGCTTTTGTTGTGGGGGTCAGGGGCCCCATGTCAGTGGTCTGCTTGGCCCAGTTGGTGATCCAGCCTTGTATTCATCTCCCCGTGAGTTTTTGTCATGCCTATGCCCAAAAACAAATAGGAGCTTTATTGTTGTGCATGGGGCGTATGTAACTATATATACCTGCTCAGCTTTGAGTACAGGCTAGTTGTGCTTTTTAATGAACTTCTCTTTAAACGACAAACCAGCAGTAAACGGTATAACCTGGCGCTGGGAGGGACTTGTGCTTTCATTGAAGTGTTAGTGAAACCACTCTCCCCTAGTTCACAGAGTGGGGTCAGGGGCCCCCTTCAGGTCTCTGAAGGCGTCTTTCACGGAAGATCATTAGGCTGCTTAGCGCTGCAGACTGTCAGACATATTTACAGCATACACACACAGCTGTAGACTGTGGACTAAACTTTGCTTTCTTCTTTTTTCCTGCCAGCACTGCGTTTCTCTGCTTTTTTTTTTTTTTTTTTTCTCCCTCCCGGCGGCTGTC
>VURO01001084.1:16228-28474 GCA_015108175.1 Pelvicachromis taeniatus
TGCAAAAAAAGAAAAACAAAACAAAAAAAAAAAAAAATTAAAAAAAAAAAAAAAAAAAAAAAAAAAAAAAAAAAAAAAAAAAAAAAAAAAAAAAATAAAAAAAAAAAAAAAAAAAAAAAAAAATATATATATATAAAATACATTCCTTCAAATCAACTTGACTTTACTGCACTTCACAGGTTGTACATAAAACCAACAAAACAAAATGTCCCACCATTCATAGAGAGAGAGACTCGATTAAAAACCAAACAAACAAAAAGAAAAACAGGGTTGTCTGTGCAGCTGTTACGTATTTATTTAATTATGACCATGGTGATTCTTCCTCAGGCACAGATTTGGGTTGTTTGTCCTGTGACAGTGTGTGGGAACTGAACAACGCCTGCCATTTTGCACATGCTCTGTGTGGTGGTGGCTGCCTAACAAACGTGTTGTCTAGGCATGCCTTCACAACAGTTAGGATCAGATAAATAAGGAAGAAGTAGTTTCTAATTAGTGAGGTAGCAATAATGATAAAAAATCAAATCCATTTCTTCAAGGCTCCAAAATAATTTCAGTTATTAGCTGCTCAAAAAAACAAAGACAAAAAAAGTAACTGAAGTACTCAAATCACCAAATGAATACGAAAGCAGTCAAACTATGTATGGTGGATGATTTATTCTTTTTTTTGTATAAGTGATGAATGTGTTTACTGTTACGAGTTAAAGCTAGAACTGCACTGAACTGATCATCTCTATTGTGTTGTGCTGTTGCTGTTTTTTGTAGCGTTTTTATGGACTTGTCTGTCTAATATTATGGCTCATTGTGTGATACAGCCACATTGCGTTTGCTAGCATTAGCTGATAACTTAGCAGTGTGCGTCCTCATCCAAATATGGTCAATTCTGGCTTAAAAACAAACAAAACAAAAAATCCATCATGGTGGCAACAAAACAGCGAGGCTTAAAAATCAAAAGATCAAAAACTAGTAGCTAATATCATGGAGGCTGGGTCCATTGTTGATATACAGTTTGTGTATGATCTGTAAATGTAGTGCACAAATATTTTTCCACAATAACACATCACTAAACTGTAAACCACAATAAATCAGAAAGTGACACATCCAAGAGATTTAATTGGATGTACACGCGTAATCAGACTTGGCAGGAAAGTCATGACGGTTGTAATGATCAGCCACCTTGTGCTGTTTTCAGGGTTGGCTGTCATTGGTCAGAGTTCAGTCAGGTGTTTGTATTTCTGCTTTGTGAACCTCCAACCTTTTGTAAGTGATGACTGATACTTTGGTTCTCAATGAGGCCTTTTGAGTTGGTTTTAGGGTAAATTAGGTGTTTACTCATGATAATTAGTGAGACAATGAAGATATACGAGTTGGTTTTATGGGATATGGCTGTGTTTATTCTATAGTGGTGGAGCTGATGGATGGAGGGTTTTGTAGCCCCAAGCAGTGTTCTCATTGAGCTCCCAGATAGCCAGTGGGAAGAAGCTTCTCTTGAGCCTATCCATGTGCATCTCCGGGCTAAAGTAGAGCTTTCCTAAAACAGGCAGCTATCCCAGTGATTGGGGAAATATGGTCCTCATTAATTAATGATACAGTGTCAGTCTTATTAAGCATGTAGTGCTATAAAAATGGATGTCTTGGTACTTCTTTGCAGAAGTCACAGTTTGGGACAAATGCAGATATTTTCAGTATCAGTCTGCTGTAGCATCCCTAAATGATCTCACACAAACACACGCACGCTCACGCACACACATCCTTGTGGGGACGGCTCATTGACATAATGCTTTCCCTAGCCGCTTACCCTAACCCTAACAATAACCTAATTGTAACCCATGCTCTCCTCTGAATGTGATGCCAGCAGTCACCTGTCCAGGTCTGCTGTTGAGGAATTGCTCTTCTTTCGTGATGAGTGAACTCTGAAGCTGTGCAGTGTTTACCAGTTGTGTCTGATGCTGATGAACACATCGATTATTAAATGCATAATAAATACGTTAAGGACTTCCTCACATGTGTTTCCATGGTCCTCTGAGGTACAGTCATTTATGTCTGAAGTTTTTTAACATGTTTTATCTGGAATATTTTTAACATTGCTCAGTTGTGTTTTCCTTCTGAAGCAGCTACGTGATAAGTTGATGTTTCCATTAACCCTTTAGTGAGCATGGGCCCACCACTAGAGGGTGACATGCGTTGATTGGCAGGTCAATAAAGGGTTGTTCAGTCCTATGACAAACCTAACAATCTTGAATATCATGACAAATGTGATCATGAGGTGACATCGTCATTGTTTTTAACACGGTGTTATATTTCATGATTGAGCTGTATGTGGGAGTTTAAGAGTGGATTTCATCAGCTGTAGGAAAACATCACCTTGTTGGTGAGCTGCTCTGCCCTTATTAATACCGAATAAATACCTCATTTTATGCTCCAGTGGTTCCAGGAGGCACAGACTCACCGCCTCACCTCCCACCCTGGGGCAACAGTGATTTCCTGATCAATGAGCTGAACACTGATACACCAGGCGCAGCTGAGGACGGAGAGTACATCGAGCTGTGGCATCCATCAGGCCGCCGAGTCTCCTTGCAGGACATCTGGATACTGCTGTTCAGCGCGCACAATAACAAACCGTACAGGGAGATCAGCCTGAGCGGACACTTTACCACCTCCAAAGGGTATTTTCTGCTGGGCAGTGACAGGTTGGTGCCAGCCCCATCGCTGCGCCTACCTCCCAACACTATCCAGAACGGACCAGATGCTGTGGCGCTCTATCGCAGCCCCTTCGGCCCACCGTCGGCCACGCAGAGGGGGATTCCTACCAAAGGCCTGCTGGATGCTGTGGTTTATCGACAAAGAGGGTCAGACAGGGAGGCGCAGGGGCTGAGTAAAGCTCTGACTCCAGGACAGCTGCCACTGCTGGAGGACCCGGAGGTTCTGCCTGGTGATGAGGCCCTTAGCCGTTGTAGAGGCCTTTACCCCTATGACCTGTCTGCTTTTTCAGTGAGTGTTAACACGTCTGAAAAAAAAGCACTAAGTCGGGATTATGTGGTTTGTTATCTTTTCTGTTTCGTCACAAACATTTTTGAAGTTAATAAATGTCTAAGTCTTGTGTCGTCCTGTGTAGGTGGCTCCACCAACCCCTCTGAGGGAAAACACCTGCCCTCGCCCTCCTCCTGCCCCTGAGGGTGTGGTTATCAGTGAGGTGGCTAGCAACCACTGGACCAATCACAGCCAGCAGCGGGCCTTTGTGGAGCTGCATGGGCCACCTTTGACAGACCTGCAGGGCCTGGTACTCTCTGTGTTTGACCAGGAGCGTAGTGGAACCGTCATTGCCCTTCCTTTGACTGGATCTATTGACCGGGATGGATTTTACATCATTGGAAATGTCACCGGTGCAGGTGAGAGCAATTAAAGATTTTCTTGCTTAAATCCAACCAAATCTATTTGTCTTTTTGACTCTCCTCACTTTATAACCCCTTCACCTTCTCTCTCTGCATAGATCAGACCTTCCCAGAGGGCTCTACAATTCCCGGGCGAGGCGCTGTAGTCCTGTGCTACGACCTATTCAGCGTCTGCAGAGCTGGAACCGCTCTGACCAACTCTAGCCTCAGAGATGTGCTTGTGTTCAGTGAGAACCGGCAACTGCTGTCCTCTCTGTCCACCACCAGGGGGAGACAAGTAATGCCAGCTCTCAGGTACATAGACCCGACTCACACACATGAATCACACACAGCATTATAGTGACATATAATGATGTCACTCAGAACCACAGCTTTGTAGAGATATTTCAAGACTTTGTCATTAATACAAAAGACTTCCTAATTCACAGGAAAAAAAGATCCAAAGAGCATAAAGCAACAGCTTTAAACCCCTTTAATTAAGCAGGCATAGCTGCCTCCGTTACATTATACAAATATAACTCACTATAGTGAAGTACAACCATAGAAACATGGAGCAAAAATGTTTTCTAATCACAGCAAATGCCATATTTGATGAATCAAAGTCTGCCAGAGTTGTACATGTCTATGATTTGATCAGAAAAACACATTTCAAACATGCGTCACCTCAGGTAATTAGAGCTTGGAAGTGAAAGTAGAAAACCATTTTACTCCAGGTGGCAGTACAAGGTTCAATCAGGAACAAACAGCTGGAGACGCGTGCGTGTGTGTGTGTGCGTGTGTGTGCGTGTGTGTGTGTGTGTGTGTGTTTCTGCTAAACTGTGGAGTTCTGCTCATAGTCCATCAGCACAACTTTGGAGAGCAAGAGGAATGACTGCCAAATGCAAGCAGACATTTGAGACTATACTGTATGTTCATAGGCCACACCATTCGACAGCGAAGTAATTGATTCCAGATTCCTTATTTGTCACATGCATAGTTATACGAGTACAACACGCAGTGAAATGTGACCTGAAATGCTTCTCAACTGTGCGTAAAAGAGAACTTTATATACAGTAAGTGAATAAAATAAAATAAAACAATCTGGAAATTTTCAATTGAAAATGTGAAAATGTACATTGTGCGGGTGGGATGTTAAGGTGTGTTGAGCCAAAAAGAATCAGGCTGGGATGTGGTAAGGGTTAGGTTGTTTTTATTAAGATTTTTTATTTTGGGGGCCTTAAAAAATCTTAAACTTTCTGGAGAACATTGGCCTGATGGACAGTGCAGAGATCAGATCGACAGAGGTCAGGGTGCAAGAGGCATAGCGGAGTGTCTCTGAGACGTTGTGTAGGACCTTCTGTAGAAATAACAGAAGGTTTGGTGTAGCTGTGATTGATATAGCTATCACAGCTGACACCAAAATCAGGAAGAAGATGGATGGAAACACTGATACGTTTCACAGATTTAGATTAGGCTTAACCTGAATCTGTGCATGTCTGAAGTAATGCACAGTACTGTGCAAGTCTTGAGCCACCCCACATATCTTTATTTATTTTATTTCCAAGCAGCCGGATTTTCTTCTTCTCCTTTTAAAGTGCACTTGAGCAGTAGTTCTCCAGGTTTCCGAAGGTTTTCCAAAGTTTTTCTTTGCTTAGCTTCTTTTTCACTCACTTTCTGCCAAATCAATATAACTGATCATTTTCCAAGAAATAGTTTTTTGTTTTGTTTTTTTGTATCATTTAAAATCAGCGTTTTGCTTGTGTGCTCAAACATGTGCTGTACGTGCAGGTCAGTGGAAGATGGACCCGTCACACTTAGCCGGTGTTCATGCTGTGAGGTGAGGAGCCCCTCATCCTGGACCACCTCCTCTCCCACACCTCACAGCACCAACCTCTGTCCTAGCTCCGCCTTCTCAAGTCAAATTGATCTTTGCCTCGGACCGCTGTCCACTGACAGGCAGGAGCAGGTGGGAGGTAAGGCATCTTAAAGTTATTGTTTATAGCAGTAAAAAAAAATGTTATGTAATATGGAAGCTTACATGGAAGTGCCCTATACCTGCATTTCTTCTGACTGCCAGCAGAGGGCAACTCCTGTGTTTGCAACAGCCTGATTTCTCACATGACATCATCATTTATGACATAATCCGACATTTTCATAGTACATCTAAGGTTAATTTGTGCTCATTTTGAGTGTCATTGAACACAATTTGATGCCCATTTTGTAAATCACGAGCTTGTGAGAGTGGAAAAACAGTCCTTTGTTTTGTCAGTCAGATTCACCCATTGCTCATGGCGTCCGGCTTAAAAATAAATAAATGAATTAATTAATAAAGTCAAGATGAAAATAACCAAAAAGCTAGTCTGTAAACTAATGGATGATGACATGGTGGCTCGTGTGGTATTTTACGGTGTGTATTTTATATATGATTTTACAGTTTGAGAGATGCATTGCTGAAAAATAAAATATTTAAAATCACTTTGCATGAGAATGAAATTGCCTGACTTGTTAGTAGTAATACTCTGTGGCACACTGCTGGACTTCATGATAATGATCATTTTTCCTGCTGAAAAATTTGTTGTTTTTTTTTGGTCTTATGATAACACAGTAACTAAGAGCTCCCACTCTCTTCTGTTTTTCACAGACTGCAGTGGTCTAATAAACGGGAAGGGGGTCTCTGATGTGGCAGACTACTTAGAGCAGCGATGTCATTGTGGCATTTCTCCTCTGTATCTCCAAGGTGAGGCGCTTTTTCACAAAACCAACCACATTAGGCTGATAGTCAATGAAAGGCTGTAGTAGCTCATCCCTTCTTTGAAACAGTAAAAATGGGGGGAAATAACTATCTCTGGAAAATCAAAAGGATGGCCATCAGTCAGAGGCTATAGCAACTGCAAAAAAGCAAAGTTTCAAACAAAAACTTATACTTGGAGAATGAAATCATTCTCCAAGTAAAATGAAATCAATAGATAGGCGGGCTCAGGTAGGGCTTGTCTCCTTTCATCATCATGTCCTATGTGCCTCATATACTCTGAAAAACTGCCACAAATGCTGCTGTTCAGTAGTAAGCTCCAGTCTCCCAGGTTTACAGAATCTATATGTATACAACAAATAAACGCACATCCAAAGCAATTTAATTGTAGAAGGTGAGAATGTTTATCTGTTCTTGTTCAAGGGGCAAATTTTTCTTGTGTGTCTGGTTGGCTACGAGTTTGGGGGAGCATTCAGGCTCTGTCGGCCCATCAGAGAGCTCTGATCATCCAGACATCGCACATGAACCTGTCGTCCACCCAGGGAGACGTCTGCTCCTCTCCCACCACCGGTCGGTACACAAGCACAGGTAAGAATGACCTTGAAGCAGCTCAGCATCATCGTTTCAAAAAGATTAGCTACAGCAATCAGTCAGGACCTCGTTATCTTCGGTGTAATGCGAAATATAGCATGAAATCCGTGTCATAACGGATTATACCTCGTAACCTGACGTGCACCTCTCGGGAAATGTAACTGGCTGGCTGGTACACACCACACGGTAATTAGCATGTAATGCACCACACATAATTTTAAACGTTGGCAATAAGATCGACCGCTTATGTGGGTTAGGTAAGAAATACAAAGTCTTAATCTGGCATAAGTCTAAACTTCTAAATTTTGTCCCTAGGGTCCCAAATTTCAATGCATGAAATCTAAGAAATTTCGTGTGTCTCCACTTGTTTGAAAAGGTTATCGTGGCATGACCTGTCAGATTTTGGCACATAAGAATTTGTTGTACATACCCTGACCTCATCATCTAAAACTTTGGTTCAAAAGACTCGCGTAAGACACAATTTGCCTCTTTGAAAACAAAAACAAGCAAGTGTAGATCTGTCAAATAAAAAATAGTGGAAAATGTCAAATTTGGAGAGCACCAGCCTGCCACACAAAGTCTGAAAGTACTTAAAGTAATCATTATGATCCTAATTGCTAACTGCCATCCTGATGCAGTGTTTAATTACATACAATTCAGTTTAAGGTACCGTGCTGCCACACTTTACATACTGGCTTTTATTGTGAAACAGTCATAATAAATGTGACAGCTGGTGATTGGTCAACAGAAACTTATCTAAAAAAAAAAAAGTGGAAATTTTTTGATTAGAATTGCTGCAGCAGGCTGATGACCCTTAACTTTAATACTTCTTGCTCTCTTGGGAAAATTGTTAGATAATGTTTTCAGCATATAATTAGATCATTGTGTTTCATGCATAATTTATAAAGATGAAATACTGTTGGACCTCCCTAATTAAGGTGACTTTAGAATGAAATCTGACCTGCTCCTACCAGTGGCAACAAAAAGGTAATGAGATAAGAACTTGTTATATTATATTTTTATTAAAAATATATTTTTCTGTGAGTTTAAATGTTGGAACTGTTAGAGTAAATGTTAAAGGTTGAATGTTGTCATTATTGTGATTATTGTTGTGTATATATAAAACTGTAAGACCCTTAGTTTAATTGTAGAGAATTAAGACATTCCTTTGCCACACCAAATGCCTGAAGCAAGGTTGTAAACTTTAGAGACTGCTTCATGTAAGACTTCTGTTGTTTCATGTAAGATAAGACAAATGTTAACTTCCTGACATCTGTGTTAAACCAAGTTGCAGGGGGTTTTATGACATGATCATTTGAGGTCTTCCACACACAGGCACATATGCATACAGACACCCACACACACACACACACAGGGGGGTTTAACACCATGGCTATGGGAGTGGTTTTCAATGGTGTTGCCAATTCTGTGTGTCAATAAAAGGTGACTGCATGGGGGGCGGAGTCAGGAGGAAGAGAGACCAGAGAGACAAGGCAGAGGTGAAGACCTTCGGGTCTCCTCGTTCCCGTCCTTTCTGTTCCATGTAGTCACTTAAAATGAAGCTCGCTTTTGTGTCTTGAGTCACTCACAAATATACAGTCCTAAGGTTAATCGGTTAGTAGGGTCTCCAGATCCAAAACCTAACAGGAACATTACGCATAATTTTTTTTAATAGTAGGTACACACTATCTAGAGATGTTTAAGCAAGAGTAATTCAAAAAGATCAACATAAGAAGGAAAAAGATCCTGGTTTAGATTCAACAGAGCAACATTTAAGCCAAAACAATGTAATTATCAATCCAGAAAAGGGTCTTGTGCCTGTGAATTTTGGCAGCGTAAGGAACGATTTATAAAGAATTCATCCCACAGATTCACAAACGGGGTCCTCCATCGATAATCAGAGATGGCACCAACAAAATAAAATTTTGTTGGTGCCATCAAGCGGATGGCACCAACCAAGCGGATCCAAGCGGATGCGAATGGATGGATGGATGATTTTTAGTCTCTAAATATTGCACAAATACAACAAACTGTAGGAAGACATTGAAGCATGAGAAAACCATGTCATAGCAAATGCGGCTCACCCCCTCAAACACCTTGAGACTGGCAAGAGCTGCAGGTGAACACAGGTGTGGCTGGTTGGAAAGGCGAATGAACCACCTGTCCAGAGCGATGGCCATGTTGGCTTTTTGCTGTATGTCTGAGGTTGTATGTTGCAACACCAATCACGACCAGGACAGCCTAACTTACCTTTGCTCTTGTTTTTAGCATCTGCCCTGGGGTTACAGATAGGGCTGATAGTAGCTGTGATCCTGATGCTGGGCCTAGGAGCTGCTCTGTTCACGTATTTCTACAGGAGGAGGTGAGATCTCCCGCATTATCTTCCCCTTTCATACTACATATGAATGCAGATTGCTTATCACACTAATGGCAAAAGCATTTTATGGATGTGTTATTTGCTATATATTGCTTTTCAGATTAAGGAAATTTGTATAATCCTTTGATTTGTAGCGATTCCTGTGATTATACATTCGTTTAGCCAAGTCCAGTTGTCCAGGTTATAATCCAGCCTTGAGCTCTGACATTTGCACGTACACTTCTGCTGTGAAAGACTGAGTAAATGACACACCCACAGTTATAGTCACACATTTACATACACTGACTTTAGGCATGAATGTCATGATAATTTGGGGCTTTTAATGATTAGTTTTTCCAGGGTGGAATGATTGTACAGTATACGTCTTTTAAAAAAAACAAGAATTAGTTGCACAAATTTGAATTTATTTTCATTCTCTAATCCACACAGGGTCAAAATTCTCTTTCACAACTTTTAATAAATAGTGCTGAAGGTTCTGCAGTGTCTTTTAAATTGACAAGGCCAAGAACTGTTAACTTCTTATTAGTGATCACGATTGACTACAGCTGGCGGCTCTCTTTGCCAGCATAAAAAGGATTTCTTTGAGCAATCATTGGACTGACAAAAAATCTCAGATAATGGGATGTCCAAGGGACTCCACGAAGAGCTCAAAAAGAGAATTGTAGATTTACACAAGCTGGGAACATCTCTTGGAGCCATTTCTAAACAATGGCAGGTTCGAAGGTCATCAGCTCAAACGATTGTACGCAAGTATAAGTTATTCAGATTTGCCACCACTTTGCAGAGGTCTGGAAGAAGGTGAGGTTTTCAGATCTGAGAACAGCTGTGAAGCATGGTGTTGTTTTTAATTATCAGTGGTACTGGTACACTTTACAGAGTTAATGCAATAATGAAGAAGGAAGACTAGGCAGGAACAAACCTTTCAATTTCATCTCAGATCAACAGCTAGATGGTTGAAAATCGGGACACGGTTGGGTGTTCCAACAGGACAATGATCCCAAACATGCATCAAAACTGGCTAACATTAAGCTGCTGGAACGGCCTTCCCAGTCCTGACCTCAAACCTGTTGAAAATCTGTGGACTACTCTCGCAAGCCGGGTCTGTGCCAGGAAACCAACCAACCAATTTAAATGAACTTTGCCCACACTTCTTGCCAGAATTGGTAAATATCCAGCCAGAATTATAAGAGGAGCGTCTGGCCGAGGTGCAACTTGCTAAGAGACATTTAACAAAATATTAGTTGGTGACTGTGTTTCTATCTGAGCCTGTATGTATTAGAGGTGGATTAGAAAAAATCTAAAACAAATTCAAACTTGTGCATCCACTTCTTGTTTAGTTTTTTTTTTTTTTTTAAATCATTAAACACAATCATCCCACCATGGCGTAAGAACAGTTCGAGGAAATCATTAAAACCCAAAATTACCATGAAATTCATGCCCATCGTATCTGTAAACGTCTTCCGTAGCTATTTATAAAAATTGACCTTCTTCCTGTCAGCACTACATGTGAAGTTCCAGGACTGTTGTAGCACTCCTGCTGCATTTAGATCACATTGAGCTTTCTTTTTAGCCACTTGCGTGCACATGTGTTTCAATATAGCTGCAGACCTCAAACTTGCACAGAGTTTGCACAACGTTGCCTGACGATCTGACACGAGTTTCATTTTGAGGATTACGGTTAGTAATGAGAGCTACAAGCCAGACATCAGATAACAGCCAGGAGCCTGCTTTTTACATTTCTTTTAGAAGGAACCCGTGGGTTGTGTCTCTTTTATTAATATCAATCAGGATCAAATTCTTTTGAATTGTGGCACCTGACATATCCTCATTGCTGTCTGCGTTCTCAGGCGTCCTCTGGACTATTACACCATGGAGCTGAGTGAGCATGGGGAGGGACTGTCTGATCTATAATCCAGGCTTTGGGTCAGCGGGTTTTTGCATGTGGAAGTGCCCACGTGCAGGGGAGGACTTCAGCAGAGGGACAGAGCTACTGTCGTGGGTAATCAAAGGGTTAATTTGACCTGTGGGTAACTAAATGTGCGGCTGTTGTGAAACAAACGCCACCAAGTGTCCTTCTGTCAAAACGACTTGTAATTGTTAACTATGTGGTTGCATCCAGTGTGTGTGTGACGTGACATTTTATAGCTTCAGTGACATGAAATTAGGCAACCAGTGTGCTGCGTTTTAAAAGTCATACTTTTAAAGAATTGATGTATAACCTGCCTGTGAACAGTGCTGGTTACTGCTTTTAAAAGAAAGGAAGATATAAGAAAGGGATTTCTTTTTCTTTTATTGAGTCGTTATTCGTTGCTATGAATGAAGCCTTTAAATTAAGAAATTTAAAACAACAATGTTTCTGATTTCTGCAGGAAAGCCATCTGGCACTATAGTGTTTTTAACACCAGGCTGTATAACAAGATTACATTCTGTTCGTGTCTATTTTTTGATTTCCTGCCTTTGTTTTTCTCCTCTATGTTTTGATACATGACTTTGGACTGTAGTCAAAGGGCCCGATTGCCCTTTAAATGTGAATGTCTCTAACCTGTAATGAGTGTCTGTAACCACTTTGGTACTCTTGGTCAAAGAAAACTGTTTACAGTGTCTCGATTTTGAAAATTAGACGAAGGGACTGTGCGAGACGTTTGAAGTAATTCCTTAAATGGGGAGAATTTGTTTATAAAAGATGAAATATTGCTGATATTGCTGAAACCTCTCTCTCGTGCCTTTGATCAGTTGTTTCTCCACTTTATCGAGGGGATGGCACAGCCATAAGCGTCAGTCCTACAGATATGATGTTGGTATTCTCGGTGGGGTGGGGGGGCTTTATTAGCAGTCTCAAATGATAAGTTATTGTAGGGATGCAGAGAGAATTTTATCTGTTGAGTTAGTTTGAGTTCACTTTTAATAGATTATAAATATCAGACCTAAAATAGTCAAAATTGCCAAGATAATGTGCCATGAATGAGCATGTGTATGCTGCTTTTGATAGTGTTGATGTGTTGCTTGCCTCTTTGTGTTGCTTTTGTCATCAATAAAATCCCCCCCCCCCCCCCCCCCCCCCCCCCCCCCCCAACCCACCCCCCCCCCCCCCAACAAAAACCACAAAAAAAAAACAACAAAAAAACCCCCCCCCAAAAAAAAACACAACCAAAACCATAAAC
>VURO01001085.1:0-19086 GCA_015108175.1 Pelvicachromis taeniatus
TTGACAGTCAAACACACTCTAGGCATCCTTTTTAAATAATTCCTCACTATCACCACATAGAGACTAGAGCAGAGTGTTCATTGGAGCATTTCTATTGCATCCCAGAATGCTTTTCATCTTTAAGTAGAGTCTGGTGCCTGTCTTGGGGGGTTGGGGGAGTGCTTCTCTGGTGTATGTGAGAATGCCTCTTTTCTTTTCTTTTCAGCTGCCGGTCTTTGGCTCTGTGGGCGATTTGACGCCAGACTTACAAATCCATCATGTTAATGAGGAAGGAATAAACAAAAACGAGGAATATTGACAATGAAACAAATACACTGACAGAGTCAAATAACTGAGGTATTTGTTTTTAACTTCTTTAAGACTAAATGGGGAGGTGGGGGCAAGTTTAAATGCATCTGAAGCCACAGCAATTATGACTGCAGGTCACAAGAAAGGGAAGCTTCTGAAACGAATAAAGAGTACCATGGTGGCAGAGACAGCCATGGCTAACAATCCTTTTCTGGTAGGTTTACAAGGGAGGGAAAGAGAGCCACAGTCGAGCAGTAGTGGAACAGAAAGATAAATAACAGTCAAAAACAGGAGAAAAAGCACAATCAATAAATGCAAAAAAAGGCAAAAAGCAAAGGACCGAGAGGGGTGAAAGTGGCAGCATGTGCGTCAGCGTGTGGACTGAGTGAGAGTTGTTCACACAGACGGAGAATGGGCCAGTGGCTTGCTCAGCACACAGGCACACAGCTGCCCACTGACAGAATGGAGTTCTAATAGGGCCTTTTTTCTGCAACACAAAGACCTTGCAAATGTGTGCGTCTTAAGCACACACTGGAGTGCAGAGCAATCCCCTTTAAAAACCCACTGCCCTTAATTGCCTCCATATATTATGTCTCTAGTATGTCCAAAACAAGCCTACAGATGAACAATACCAGAGCTGTTGTTGAGCACAATTGCAGTACATTAAGTACAAAAAGCGATTGCCAGGAACTGTGATGAAAATGTGTAAACTGCTTCCTTCTCAACGCGAGGAGTGTTTTCACTTTTTTTTGGAAAAAGTCCTGCTTAGCCAGTAGCAACATTTCCAAACGTGTTCGACGTTAACTAAAACAGCCAAAGTAACATATAGAACACAACAGATTGCTTTTGTTTTCTGGACCTCTGTGAACCTCTGGCACCAGGACAGATCACTTCCACCCTGCTCCTGGTCAGACATAATAATTTGCAAGAGCGAACAACACATTTGCAGATTCACAAACTTGTTCACACCAAGCTGAAACATTCCAGTAATAGTTTTTTGGGGAAATCAAAGCATTGTGTACTGATCAAAATCTTCCCCAAACAGATAAGAAGTACTCAGAACAGGTTACATCTAAGCCAATCCCGCATTTGTGAGACACCTCTATCAGCATGCCAATAGTCACTAGAGTTGACAGGTGATTAAATCTGCCCAAACACTCTGCTTCACTTCCAATCTGAACCCTGTGCTATCTTGAAGACAGTGCCTTTGTCTGCAAAAAAGCAGCAATTCACATTTAGCTCACCAGCCATGCTAGGCAGTCAAGGACAACCTCTTGCTCCTGTGTCCCTGTGAAAATTCCCAGATATTTCCAATTAATGTGCCCTCATACCAAACCAGTTCTTCAGGGTAGTGTGTTGATGGTGTCCACAAAGCTCAGCCAGCTGTGGTTAGCATCAGAAAGGGCAAAACATAAGCACCAAAACATAAGCGGCAACACTTCCTAACCCACAAAGGAAATAAATATGACAAATAAGCAGTTTAGTGCTCTGCTGCCACTGTGCCCTATATTCAGAGCCCTCGTTTACAGTTTTAGCCTAAAACAAAACTCTATGCCAGCAGACAACAAACTTAAATTATAATTGTTCTTATCAGCATCTTATCCGTTCTTATCATGCAGGTTTCAGTTTCATATATGTATAACATTATAACCTTAGTTTATAATACAATCATCTCTGTCACGTAGTCATAAGCACAGTGTATATTTTGGTTGAACTTCAAGGATGCAGCCTTATATATAAGCTGATAAAACAGAATTGAAATTGAGGAAGAACAAAGTGGACAATAGTTTCGGGCTCCTCAGCCTAAAAAAAGCACCCACTCTGATGCTTGGGAGAAGAAAAAAAAAAGCACACGATTTAGTAATTTCAAATTCCTCTCTGAAAAGAGAACAAAAACCTAAATGTGCGGTGGAGATTGGTGCGACTTGTTCAGCCAAGCCTTATGACTCAAAGCACTAAAGCGTCTCTTAACATCATCTTATGGGTTGTGGTGAGGAACTGTGTGTCAATGCTGCAAAGAAACCACACTGCCTCTCCACCTACAGGTACTGTGTAGTTTACAGCAGTCTCAGATTCACTGCATTGCCTGACAGATGAAGGGGGAGTTTGCAAAGAGCTTGCTGCCTGTGTGAAGCCCCTAAACCTCAAAACAGGTTATTATGCGGGGACATTAATAGCAGCCTGTCAGGTCGGTCATATTATATACATATATATATATATTTATTTAGAAGCTCCATAGCAATTGAGTGCAGAACAATTAAGTTGCAGTCACCCACAAAGAGTTCAACACGCCACATTCTTATTTTTTTTATTTTTATAAGAACAAAAAAAGGTTATACTCTTTTAAGAAATTCAACCCCAAAAAAAGCCATTTATGTTATTGGTGTCCTTAAAGTAACCTTACAAGTTACATGGGGAAACCCAGCAAGAGCAGAGTAAACTTCAGATCAGTGAAAGAAACAAAGACAAAGACGTTCAGTGCATATGATTGAACTAGCTTGCTACTACCTGGTTAGGAGAGGCTCTTTCGAGGTTAGGTCATCTTCAACAAATGGAAAGCGAAAAAGAAAAAGTTCATCGCAGTTGTAGCTGCCAGTTCAGCGTCCCCAGCGTAGGACCAAGCAGGACTGCAAGCAGCTGAGAGCTGAGCTTCTGCCTTCAGCATTGATTGTAACAATATCCGCGTACACACGCAGTTCAAGTCAGCGGGGGGAGAGTCGAGCAACAAGTTAACCGGCTAGCAAACTAATACGCACTCGGGGACACCGAGTTGTTGTGCAGTGTTCTCGTATAGTTATAATTATTAATCCAGAAACAACAAAAGTCTTCAATATGTCAACACACAGGTGGTGAAGTTTTATTTACAACTTGCACCCCCACCCTTTTCGAGTTGGTACGTTCCAGTGCGGTCCGCCTCAGGCATTTACAATACTCGTGCTCGTTTTTATTACTACGCAGCCCGTTTCGTTGATGTTGAAGTAGATAAACGAGTGTTGACGAGTCAGAATAAGCAAAGATAAACTACGAAAGTTGCTACCACGGTGCCACGCGTCTTGCCGAAAACAACGAGACATGTCGTCACGTAATAACGTGAACCAAGAGTAAATAAAGTTTATAATCGCTAAATAAAGCCCCATTACGCCCAGTGTACCAGTGGTTGTCATTACTCAGTGCGAAAAGGTCTGAAATACTTGTTCGTCCACCTTTCGCCATGGAAAGTTCACCGCTACATGCTGAAGTAATTCAATCAATCCACAAAAATCCTATTAGGAGACCTTCAAACGTGTTTCCAGGGAGATGGAGTGAAAAAACATAAATATTTGCAGTATCACACTTGAGAAGTTGAAATGAAAGCATGGTATTCGTGCTGGTAGTGCAGCCAGTGGGTTATGGCACCGAGTCTAAAACCTTATAGGTTAACATTATGAATGGAATAAAAGTGTAGCTTCAGCCATGTGCCAACCCAAAGACTGTGAAAGCGCTGATGGTGGTAAATCTGCTGCAGACTCAGTTCAAACCAGCAAATTTCTTGTCTAATTTTCCTTTAGGATGGGGTGGCTGGAAATAAAATATCTTTAAAGATGAAGGAAAGAAATTAGTCCAGCTCTTTTTTTTTAAGATAATTTGAGTTGATGTAACTGTCTGTTTTTTATTTGCTTAGAAGTATACAGGAATATATCTTTATTTGATTTTTTAACACATTTAAAAGCTCTTTCTAAGTTCCAAGGATCCAGCACTGAACTGAAAATGCACCCCTGTGTATTAATTTAAGCAGGTATTAAACTTTTATGACTCATAAGAGCTTAACATAAAAAATAAAAAAAATAGAAACAAAGCGATGAAATGTTGATAAAAGTAAAGGATAGTCTATTTAGCTGAAGCTCAGTGGAGCACATTTCCCTTCATGGGAAAATCTCTGTGAGAGTTTCAAATGTGGGCATAACATGCACATCCAGGCAGGATATCCAGAGCCTTGTAAATTTCCAGGCAGTAATTCTTGTAAAGCTTGCATGTGTTTACTCAACAGCATGCCTCAACATCGACAGCTCCCATTGGGCCACTGTCCCAGCCTGCAATTAGGATCCAGGGTTTGGCAGTTATTAATGATGCCATTGAGAAAGGAAATGGCAGACAAGCTTCCCTCCCACAGAAGCCATGGCCTCTTGCTTATTCATTATGCTACAAGCTCTTAATCACAGTACCCAGGACCCCCAAGTGCCACTTGCTTCCAGTTTATCCAATTAGTTAGGGGCTTCTTTGCATGGTATGAAAGATGACTGTAATTAAGAACCCCGTAAGGCTGAACACTTGTTTTCTGTGTGTCAGGACTCATAGCGGGGTCACTGCAAAGCAATTTTAAAGGTCAAAAGATGATTTATGGAATAAGGAAAAACATTCAGTACAAGCTACTGCAGAGATGACATAATGCATTTTGCCCATAAGCTTATGATCACTAATCAAATCAAACACCAACTTATTGACTGGATGCCTTTCTGCTACAATCAGCTTTGACGATGCCATATTTCCATTAAATATTTGCCACTGGATGAAATAAAGTTGTAACAGAAGGAAAGACTTTGGATGCCACATGTCATATCAAGCTAAATTAGTTAACCAATCCTCTAATATAAACCTAACTGTGTATACAGTTAACTTCATTAACCCATTTAAGCAGTTAACACAAGCAATTCAGTACTTTTTAAAGTACAGGCAAACATCAGTATTATTTGTATGTACATTTCTGATCATAAACTTTTGAAATAAATATTTTTAAATGGGTGTTTAGTTAATACACATTTAGTAATGAGGCTGATTGGAAATAAGAGAAAATAAGAAAAAAAAGAGGTTTATTTTAAGAAGAAAAAAAAAACATCCCACTCATTTGATGCAACTTTGTTTCATTACACACTTAAAAAAAAGTTTTAAAGTGCAAACACATGACGATTTCCTGTGGTGATATCCTGTCTGACGTGAATCAATGCACTCTTTTGAAGATGAGCGCTGCTACACTGTTGCCCGTCTTGCCTCCAAATTGGAAAGTGGGTGTAGGCAACTCCTGCACAAACTCAAATCCTGTGAAGCAACACAAAGAAAATGTGCAAGTTATGAAATGTACAAATTATTGTATTGCACAAAACTAGCAGATGGCCAGAATCTTTTATCGTCTTCTGTGGTTATGTTACTAAAAAGGGAGCAGAACTGAGTGAAGATCTATCGACAATCTGTGATGCTTCCTGGGGGGCTAGTGAAGGCAGACTGTCACTGTGAAAGATGAGATCTCAGAAAGTAGAGGGCTCTCCAGAACAGGAGTGGGCCCTGCTCAACCAAAGTGGGCACTGACCGACTATTAGCTGCAGAGACTCCTTATTCAATTGACGAGGCCCTCTGGCCCCCTGCAGGCTCTCCAGAGTGACTACAATGAGGAAACAGATGACAGCTAATCTTACTGAAATTTTGACTCAACAGGCTCATTTTGCCTGGAGCTTAACAACCTGCCAAATAACGATTGTGGAACTGCCTGTCTGTTGAATGAGAATGAGACAACAAAACAGCCATATATAAACCTGTTACAAATCAAAGAGACAACTTACTGCTGCACACCCAAATGATCAACATGTTTTGACAAATGTTTTAACCATTTACAACTCAGCAAGTGTGTCTGTAAAGTCCCTGAGAACCTTAAATAAACCCCATGAATACCCCATAGAAAATAGGTTTCTCAAGAAAGCTGAACTTAAAAATAAATCCTTTACGTAAAAACAAATTAACAAATAAAAAACAACCAAACAAATGTAATGTATCCCCTTTCTCAGTAAAAAAAGAAAAAAGAAAAAAAAAAGCAGAAAAAAAATAGAACTAAACTGCCAAGCAGATTTTTGTGAGATTTACTACAGCAAATCTTTGATCTGGGTAAGGTCGTCTGCAGGTCAAAGAAATAATTCACTGCCTCACCTTAAACAGTGTTAGGACTTGCTCATTAAAAAAAGAACCCATGACAGTACCTAAAGTTCAAAGCTCCACTAAAACTTTAGTAAAGTTTTAAATAAATTTAAATATTTAATTTGCATGTTCTGTGTTATCCAATGATCACAGTCATTCATTTTCATTTAGCAGATCAACAGTTTCTGAAATACTCGCAGCAGCCCACTTAGCATCAACAACCATACCACCTAATAATATGGCCAGTGAGCGTGTACATATTTTTAAGGCGTTTGGGTCTTCATCTTCCTGTCATTGAAATTTCCGCCAACATAAAACTGATGTGACACTTAACACCGATCCTCAGGCATGATAAGTCAGTGCATTTCTAACAGTAATTAATTTGAGCATTTGTTCTCACCTTCACTGAATCTATCCAGTAGCTGCTCTTTTGTCCAATTACAGGAGGTGATGACAAAGAATCCGTTATCCTTTAGAACATCTTTTAGGGCTTGGACATACTGTCTTTTGCCCTCGTTGGTGTTGTCTGGGTTTAAGCTTATTGCATCAAATGTTCCTTTGTCGATACAGACGTCAAAACCCTTTAACACCTTTTGACAACTTAAGAAGTCCATCTCCTAAAATAAAGAAAAAGTGAGAAGATCGAAAGTAAAAATGTAGTGATCAACACTACAGAAATGTGTACAGTTAGTTGCAGAAGAAATCTTTCAGCATATACCAAGATGAAGTGTGTCATACTTCGATGGTTTACTTTAAAACTAAATTCCAACTGTTGACATGACAGCACTTAATTTTGCTGAGGGTTCTGGCCCACCATACCACTAGTGAAAGGACTCCTTTATCTGGACAGATGGTTGAACACCAGATCTCTGGGGTGAGCTCTAGAGCTACATACTCACAACACATATTAGATTTATGGAGGAGGATCAACAGAGATTCCCTGAGGACAGGTACAGCTATATACTGCTACAACTGACTTTAGTGTGAGTCTGTAAAAAAAAAAAAAAAAAGTAGGAAGATGTTGTAGGAATGCGTGAAGGTGAAAGTGTCAAAGGAGCTGTAGACAGTGACTAATGGAAACTGCAAAGGGGGTCTGACATAGTTCTAAGAATGACCTCTGAGCGACAGGCACATTCATACAACTTACGTTGGCAGTTGTGCAGAAATGACCCAGATGCCAACATACCATTTCTCTCTCACATACAACCACTGAGCCCTCCCCTGCACAGCCAAGGTCAATATTGACTTCAGTGGCCACCTTTCTGCCCAAGCAGAGCACTCGCCATCATAGGTGTGAAACGCATACATTATATATGCAACTGTATTATGCACGAAGGAGTGGGAAAGTCACTCATCACAACCCTTATAGACCAGCCGGAATTCATAACTTGTTTTTCTTTAACACACATATGATAGAAAATGTGTGTTAAAGCCTGCCAAGTAATTTGGGGTATGAGGTTGGCAGACATCCAAGGCCTTCTTCCTATCCAACTCTTCAGCATAGTAAACACAAGAAAGTTTCCTCCAACCTTCTCGGGCTGGAGGTTGGCTCACTGTATGCTGAAAACTATATTGTATTATTGGAACTTAGGAGGGATTCATTTTGTATCAAAGGGTGATTTGTACACTGCAGAAAAAAATATTCACTTGGCCCTCCAAATATTTATGCAGAATCAATTAAAAGGTTTAAATGCTACAATCATCACTGAGTGGCAGCAACTTAATGCACAAAATCCACACATATTTACAACTTGAGTTATAAAGTGTGCTTGGCGTTACTGCTGGTCATTTCTGTGAACATGAACACAATGTATCATCTTCCTTACACATTTAAATGAACTGCAAATCTTGACTGGACACACCTTTACAGTGACATCTGACAGGTTCTCTGCCTCGAGCACACTTCTGGCCAATTCGACAGACGCAGGAGAATAATCTATGCCAGTCAGATTCTTGTATCCGTGTTTAGCCTGGTGGGGGGGGAAAGCAAACAAATAAAAAATAAAGTATGAACAGTTACAATAATAACCTTTGTCCTTACTAACATGTCTGTAAAGGTATAAACAATTTATGTGATCTGGCCCTGCATGTGCTGGTAAAAACAAGACACTGAGTTAGCTGCTTGTAAAAGCAACAATGACAAAAAGATTAGGAATTTTGTATTGGAGTGGTACCAGAAGCACCAAGTGTTAACAGAGGAAGGCATTGCAATGGAAAATATACATTATGTGAGCCTAGCTGTAAATTTTTGTTTTAATAGTTGTGGATAAGATAGTTTGCAAAAGTCTCAGTTTCATCCTAGTAAGACAAAAACACAAACTGGGTTGGAAGCATTTCAAAAAGTCAAAGATCATCATCATTAACTGTGATTAACCACATTTCAATTTCACTAGCCTCACCTAGTGTGATTACTGTGAGACATGCCGACTCAAGAAATTACTAATATAGAACCTGTCTGACTAAGTAAACAAAGGTAAAAGGTCTCAAAAACCAAGATATCATGCCCAAATCTAAAAAAAAACAACAAAAAAAACCCTCAAGAACAGATAAAAAACAAAGTCAGTGAAAGCCACTGACACGTTTAAGTCTGGAAGGGGTCACAAAACTATTTCTAAGGCTTTGAGACTCCAGTGAACTGCAGTAAGAGCCAATAACCACAAATAGAGAAAACTTGGAACAGTGGTGAACCTTCCCACAAGTGACCGGCTGACCACAATTACTTCAAGAGCGGATGGATGGGAGAGTCCCAAGATGAAAATCACTGCTGATCAAAAAGCTTTTCACACGTTTGCCAATAAAATCTTGATGATTTTTGATGAAGGGAAAATGTAAACTTTTTGGAAAGTTTGCATCCCATTCGATCTGTCTAACTAACACAGCAAGTGATAGAAGGATCATCATAGCAACAGTCAAACATGGTGGTGGCAGTGTGATGGTCTGGAGCTGCTTTGTTGCTTCAGGAACTAGATGGGTGGCTGCAACTGATTGAACAATGAATTCTGTTCTTTCACCTCCTCAAGGTGATTCTCTAGCCAGCCACCAGTTTGGCTAAAGCTCAAACGCACATGGGTTATGCAACAGAACAATGACTCGATGATTTGGAGTGGTCTAATCAAAGTCTGGACTTAAATCTAATGAAGATAATTTGGCATGATCTTAAGCAGGCCATTCGTGCTCAAACCCTCCAACTGGGTTGAATTAAAAAAAAAAAAGAAAAAAAGAAGAAGAAGCAAAAAACAAAACAAAAAGCAAAGAAGACTGGGCTAAAATTATCTATATTAACAGCATAAATATAAAAGAGTCATTACCAGTTATTACAAATGCTTGATTACAGTTCCTGCTGGTAATGGTGGCACAATCAGTTATTAGGCTTAGGGGGCAATTACTCTTTCACATAGGCCCAGGTAGTATTGGATAGCTTTTTCTACCCTTAATAAATAAAAACCTCATTAAAAAAAAAAACCCCAACTGCATTTCCTATTTACTTGGATTATTTTTGTTTACTTCCCCTAACAAAACCCCAGTACCATGTACATGGGGTACTACATAAAAGAACACACTTTACTTTACTTTATCCATACCAGCTCAATTAAAAAAGCTCCATTTCCAGTGCCAATGTCAAGAATGGCAGCATACTCTGGGATCTTCACTTTGTCCATCCATCGCAGCACACGGCTCATGCTTTCCTCACCAAACCTTTCAAGAAGCCACAGGTTAGCCATCATTTTGTCTCGAGAAATTAGTATGGCCATGACCACTGCGGCATGCCAGTACACGGCATTATTACCATATCTCACCAACATCTCCAATATCTTTGAACGTCTCAAGCTCTTTTTGGTATGCGTCATCCCAGCTGCAAAAAAATAACAGCTCATTTGGTAATGCTGTGGCATACACATGACATGCTGTTAGTAAATAAATAAGTCAGCAGCCTGAAGCTAAAAAGCTCGTATTTAATGCTTAGTTAATCTACTCTAATCAGTGTTTTATCAGTGGTTACCTGTAAGCTTGTAGCTAAGAATTAAACCTGCTTAATTTGCTGGCTATAAGTTGTGTTTATTTTGTAGCAAAGTGGACAAAATGTGAAAAGTGACTGAGAATTGTATCCGCTAGCTAACTGTGTAGCCTGACACAAGACGTCCACCGTCATAAATTTACGTTACAAACACTCACAATTCTTTAGTTCCGAGTTTGGACGTCACAAAGTCATTTTCTGAGCATCGGTCTTCCTCTGAATCCGAGATATTTTCACAGCCACGCGTGCTCTCTCCTGCGTCTTCCATGCTTGTCTAGCCTGTCAAGACGTGTCCTACACTTCCCACAAGACTTTGCGTCTTAACGGCGTGCTTCCAACCGCAGGGGTCATCGGGATTGATAGGGATGTTTCCATCATGGCGGCATCCATTTCAGGTTATACTTTTAGTTCTGTGTGTTATCACAGCGCCAACAGCAACGGGGATCATGTAAGTGTTTTAAATTGTGCTTACAAATTGTCATGCGATGGTTGCTGAGACGTGTGTGGCTCAATGGTGTGTCTGTTCGTTCACCGGCGACGTTAGTTTCTGTTGTTGTTTTTTTTTCCAGTGTCATCATCCTGTTGCTGGTTAGCTAGTATTGGTTCCGTCTATTTACCGGCAAGTATGATTTAATCAGTGTTCAGTTTGGGCAACATGAACACAGGGGTAGTAATCTTAAGGTGAGGTCATGTGTTACAGTTACACATCTGTAACATATATAGTTATAGTTTTGTCTATATAAGAACACCTGCTATGTCTATGTTGGCAATCTTATTGGGAAAGTTTAGATTCCAGGAAATACCCCGAACTACTTAGCATGCTAGCTAAGCTACAAAGTCAAGTGACTTCCGTGTATATGTGCTCCTAAAATTTACAGTCATGGCGACCTTTTATTTTAAAGGAATTTGCTATGTCTTTGAAAACGAGATAACGCAATAAATCCAAAAACTAGATTACACAAACAGCTTTTTGTTTCTCTTGTTTCCGCATTGCTAGATTAGCTTGGTAGCCAAATCGCTGATTTCCACTCTTAAGACACTAGTGTGTCTATTTAAAAGGCTGGGATGCGCAGATTTGTTTTTCTTTATTTTCTTTAAGAACATCGGAGAAACGTCGCCGATGAGAAAAGATTTTATTAGCATATGTGAAATAAGGAAACCGAGCTGCCGACAGCTTCAGTTCACATCCGTTCTCCTCTTTTAAAAGTCGCCCCTGAGCAGGTGGATAGTTGCAGCTTGACTGGCTGCAAGTCTGACTGCATTCCTGGCATTGGCAGAAAGAGCTGATTGTTTACCAGCAGCTGACGCGACCAAATGTTCACACAGGAACAAAAAGTGTATTCGTTGTTTAATATTACAGGTTACAAGGAGTCTTTTATTGCACTGGACTTATTTCACAGCAGATGTTTTGTCATGTAGTCTTAGGTAAACACAGGTGTTACTAATAACATTTTGCTTTCAGGTTACTGGGGTTCCCACAACCTCTGTTAGAGCGCACTTCTTGCATAAAAACTAAAGGCAACTGGGATAAATATATATACAGATAAATATAAAAATATATTTTCCAATTTGAAACCAGCTCTAAAGACTGTTTTCATTTGTAAAAATAAAACTCATCATTTGGTCAAACTCGCTATAAATGTGTTCCATTTCTGTTATTTTGACTGTTTTGCTATTTTTAGAATTTAGTTATGTTTTTAATCATTTTATTATGTTGCATGATTATGTACATTCTTTGTTGGCAGTCGGGTTTTTGAGACCTAGATTGCAAATGAGTGTGCCCGTAAAGCACATTTTAAAATGTGCTATAGAAAGTTGACCTAAAGTGCTTTACACTTACCTGACTTGATATTAATTACAGTTTGATTTCTAGAATAGAAGGTGATTAGTTACACATGTTTACCTGCTGTGAAATAGGTCTATCTTATGTTGTTGTTTGCTATGGACAGTAGAAATGTATTAGATTCCAATTTTTTCAGCACATACAAATAAAAATCTAATTTTTTTCAATGCATAATATTGTCTTCATAATAAAACAAAATATGAAAGATTACAATTTCCCTAAAACTGCCACTCAAACAACTCACAGTGAGGCTGCTGGCTTGCAGCTGGCTCTGAGCTCTAGATGACGTTATGTTTAGCCACTTTGCATTTGTTAGCTTCTTTAATATGAACATGTTCAGCTGAGTGAGTGTGATTTGGTTAGGTTTGGTGTGATTAGGTTTGTTGTTGCAATTTTTAAAAATTTTTTGTGGTGCTCCTCCAGTGGTTTAATTTCGCTGACTTTTTGTCTTTACTCATTTTAACACTAATCGCATGTCAGCATGCTACATATGCATGAAACAGACCAGCTTTCAGTCGGCCATACGGGAGGCTGAGAATGTTAAAAATCCCCAGATTCCAGTCTAGTGCCAAAAAGTGATTTCAGGTATTTGCCAAAAGAAAAGGACTTGTTGGCATATAATCTGTCAAACACACTTCAAGCATATCTATCACATTGATATTAAGTCATTTTAAGGTAGGCAGAACATTACCCGTCACAAGGTAGAAGCTGCTGTGTTTTGTCAAAGTGGCTTTTATATATGCTTTATTTATCCATGTAAAAATTCTCATGGCGATTCTAAATGTCTTTTTTCCAAGAGAGATTTGGCCAAGAGGGCAGCAGAAATCGCAAAAAATATAATGGATCTATAAAGATATTTTAAGTGGCCAAAAAGGACTGTATGATTTTATTGTGTAAAACAAAGATAGGTACAATAACACGGAGTCATAAAGATACTTGTTTGTTTATTTTATGTATGACTTCTTTGTAGATCCTATTTAGTACTGCCTGTTCACCAGTATAAACAAAGATCCACGCATCTCTAACGGAAGAGTGTTATCAGAATTAGTAATCTAGTGATCTTTATTTCACATCATGTCTGGTATTTATTACTCAGTGATTTGTGACTTCATCATTTGATTAGGTCATTTTATTTTTATAACACATATAAAAACAAAACTTTTATTGAAAAAAGCACACATGTTAAAAAAGTATCGAAGTGGGTTGGGTTGATAATCCAAGTGACTTTGAGATATAATATGGAGTATTAAGTTTAAAAGCCAACCTATGGAGAGCTTGAAGAATAAGGCAGCATTTCTAATTATTAATAATCAGGGAATATGAACATTTATGTAATTATAGGTTCCTTGTTGTTTTTTTTAATGTTGTTTTTTTGTTTTTAGTAAATACTTTCTATTTATTCTATCAGGAAGAGAGACAAGCAAACCTATGCTTACGCAGTGAATTAATTAGGAAATGAATAACACTGCTGTCTTAATCACAATTCTGTGCAAACGTCTTTACACAGGAGGGCTTCCTATTAGGAGATGTAAGGCAAGAAGAGACTGTGAGCATCAGTGACACACAGATCAGCAGCGCTGAACTGCTACAGGTAGTAGGTAAGCCCTGAAACACACTAAACACAACTTTTGTGACCGATTAACACCAAACAGAACTCAGAAGCTCACACATCACAATTTTAAAGCTCCTTCTCATGGCCGACATGACAGCGGGAAATTATTAAAATGAATTATTGGTATTTCAATTCTCATGCTTTGGGTTTTCGTATGTGTTTGCTGACTCTGTCACACTGCCATGGCTTACTGAGAAACTTCTATTTCCTGAGACAGTGCAGGTGTATACAGGTGTAACATTATGAGTCTAATATTATTCAGTTGGACAAATCCTCTGTAAGGTGTTAGTAAAGTGCTTCTTCTAAAATTCACTATATTTTTATTTTTTTTTATTTTGATTCTTTGTTGAGTGGACTTCTTAAGTTCACTACTTTCTGACTTTCTACTCATACTTCAGTGTCTCTAGAAATGTCAGTCAATGTTCTCATTGTTTACTACATATTTTTTTGCTTCTGCTTATTTATTTTTTGCTTATGATCTCCTTTTAAAGTATTTGGATAAGCAGTCAAGTGTAAAATATTCAGCAAGAGAAGCATTTCTGCTTTGCATGGTCATGTTTGCTGTTTGTGGGTCCCTATAGACATTTTTTCTGTCTATATAAGCTACACATGTCTTGTTGAATTTGATAAGTACACCAGTGCCAATGACATCTCATTGATGTTGTTTTGTGTTATATATTTTAATTGTGGGTCTAAACGTTGCCTTAAATTTGCTTCACACTTATAAAGATTTGCATACATGATGATAAGTAACTAAAAAATCTTGTCACTGCTTATTTTCACCAGAAATCCATCACCATGATCCTTGTGCACAGTTGTTTAGGTAAGATATGAGCTTTGTACACTTAAACAGCTTTCATTCAGTGTTCACTGTACAGTACACGGTATATGTACTAGTTTTTTGTTATAATAGTGTAGTACAGACATAGTTTTATGGAGGTTAATGTTGTACATCAACAATTTGGGGTTTAGGAAAACTTGATGTAAAACTTGAAGTCTTACTGTCTAACACATTGAAAACACATGTTATTGATCAGTCTCTTTTTTTTTCTCTCTCTCAAGAAAAACAGAGTATGTACAGAGTAGCTTGTGGTACTGACAGTTTGGATGATTACAACTAAATTTTTACACATGCTGTATTAATTTGACGTTGGACAGTAGATGGCCCCATATGTCAAGGCTAAAGCAGAGGAGGAGCGGGAACATGATGAATCCATTTAAAACCTGTTTCTTCCTCTCTCTCATCAGCTTTTATGACTACGCAGGTAAAGTCAATGAAGAAAGTCTCAACAGCATTCTTAAAGATAGACGGAAAGTAAGTTAACTTTTTTTTTTTGAGACCACTGAATTGCTGTGAAATGTCTCGTTACAGTTATGCTGAAAGTAGTATTTTTAAAAATAATTACAATTAATTAGCATTTGCAAAGTAAAGGTGTTACTGTGTTATTTTACTAAGTGTAAAATAAATAAATAATGGAAGTTTAACCCAAAGATTTCATTTTTACTCTTAATCTTAAGATATGACATGACGTCATCATTACATTGAGATTAATGGCATTATATTTCTGGCAGACACAGTATGATGTGTTTTGATCATTCAGCCTCTGCACATACTTGGTACTTTGTCCTAAATAGGGCATAGAGAGGCTTGAGCACATTTTAAAAGAGTTATTTCTGTGGCCATGCAGAATGTCATTGGTTGGTACCGGTTCCGGAGGAACACGCAGCAGCAGATGTCGTTCAGGGAACAGATCATCCACAAACAGCTGACCCAGCTGCTTGGTGTGCCCGACCTCGTCTTCCTTCTTTTTAGCTTCATCTCCACCGCCAACAGCTCCACACACGCACTGGAATATGTGCTCTTCAGACCTAATCGAAGGTAATGACAGCTCTTGATAAATTATTTGCCTTGTCCACGGTTAATGAGTGTCTGTGTCAATGGGATTGTTTTGTGAATTGGTATCAGAAAATAAGAGTTAAGATAATAAAAGAAAAAACTGGATTGGTGCATCCCTACTTGTTGCTTTTGATAGGAAGCTGGTGCAGAATGGATTTTTGAAACACGTGTAAATGGCAAATTCTAAAGCGCAACATAGTGTTTATAATGTTTCTTGAAGAGGTTTTTTGTGGTTTAAAAGTACTAATTCATCATATCCACTCAGTAGGTACAACCAGAGGATTACACTCTCAATCCCAAACCTTGGAAACACGAGCCAGCAGGAATACAAAGTCTCTTCAGTTCCCAACACTTCACTTAACTACGCAAAGGTCATTAAAGAGCATGGGTAGGTCTGAATCACCAGTTTGTTATGTTTTGTGTAACTGTTCATCCTATGTCACTGGTAGCTACCATTTTTTTTTTTTTTTTTTGGCAGTAGAGGTGGGGAGGTGGCTGAAAAAGGATTGTACAGCCTTTTGTCTCCTCTGATAAGAATGGGGCTGCAGCATCCACCTGTTTTTCACCTGATGCCATAGTATAGTTTACCCTTAAGGGCATAATTAGCAACTAAACGTGAGTGAGTGAGTGAGTGAGTGAGTGAGTGAGTGAGTGAGAGTGAGTTTATGGTTGACATTTTGTGCAAGTAGTATCAGCATACATTTGTTGGTGACTGCAGTGCAAAGCTGGTATATGAAGGCCTCCACAAGCTTCTTCTCTTATTTCTGTTTTTGTATCTAAACTTAGACCCTCTGTTTCTGTTGTGGAAGAGTACCGTCTGTGTTGCAGGAAGAGTTTGGTGAGGCCTGTCTCTGTGTTTGAAATCTTTTTTTTGGTGAATATGTCTGCAGGGCTGAATTCTTTGACAAAGACGGTGTGATGAAGGATATCCGAACAATATTCCAAGTCTACAGTGCACTACAAGATAAACTGCAAGTGGGTTGAATCATTTCTGTTATTTTGTGTAAAACATTTTATGAACTTCTTTGGGCAGTAGATCATTTCTTATTTTTTTTCTATTTTGCATGAGATTTTGTTTTTCTGATAAATTGTTTGCCCTATTTTTAGGCTGTGTGTGGCGAGGTAGAACAAAGTGAGCGTGTTAAAGAGAAAATTCAAGAGGATGTGAACAAACTGAAACAACAAATTGCTCTCAGGAAATGCAAGACTGCAGAAGAGGAGAAGAGTACGTAACTGATTTGCATCTGTATACTGGAATTATTAAAGTTAATATTAGACCAGTCGACAGTTAATATGCATATAAGTGGCATTTACATTTACCTTACATGTTTTTAATGGTTACATCTTTCTGTCTTCTCTGCAGGGCTCCGTGAAGCCCAAAATGCAGACTCCCATTCCACTCCAGAGGAGAACACAGAACCTTGTGAGGCTTCTCTGCTGTCCGGGATAACTTTCCCCACACCCTCTGCTCCAGAGCGGCCCAGTACCTCACCTAACCCACCATCTTACACTGACCTCATGTCCCAAGATGACTCTCTGCTGCCCTCTTCTTCCCCACCTACTAGTGCTGCTCTGTTACCCCGGCCCCAAGCTGTGGGCTCCCCAGGACACCCTACCCCTGGCCCTACCGTGATGGGCTTGGGTCTTGGCCATGGACTGGGCCTGGGCCTCAGCGCAAGTTCAAATCCCGTTACCACTCCCAGCACTCCCTACCTTGGCAATGGTGACGGCTCAAGCTCTGACTCTTTAGACAGACAAGCTGCAGGGCAGGAAGATGATGAGGAAGAGGACGACGATGATGAGGACAGTAGCGAATACGAGAACTTAGTGAGCGAAGGTGCTCACCTGCCAATGGTCTCTGCCAGCGTTTTAGCTCAAGGTCGACCAGCGGCCCTCAGCCCTGACGGGGACTCTCGTGGCTCGCAGGCCACATAAAAAAAACAAGCCACAGGATGCGTAAAGGGACACAAATATGTGACACACCTTGAGAAGTGGGCATCTGAAGCAATCAAAGATGGGCGAATAGAGACAAAAAGAAGTGCCAGTCCTGAAAGTGAAAGGCATGTGCAAGTGATGTCCCACTGTGTGTATACTTGTTTTAGTCTGATCTCCATTTTAAGGGGAAACCTTACTAGGCTTTGCAGGCATAAACAGGTGCATCTCACTGGGTGGAAAGTCGTTTATCTTTATGTTTAGTTTCAAAGTGGGCCGGTCTTGGTATTTAAGTGTGGATTTGTCGGGTTTCAGGGCGAGCAGTGAAGATTTTAACATTATTCAGGCCAAGTGGTTGGCTAAGAGATTAGCCCATGCTTTCCGTATGTTACGTGTATATCTTTTTGTTTCAAATTTGCATCACTGACTTTAAGCACCCACTCTTGCATTACCTCTTGCACTATTTTTGTTTTCTTGCTTTCTTCTACACAAACCAACTATGAAAATGAAGGGAAAATATTCTGCGGCCTTCAAACAATTTTCAGTGAAGTAGGCAAATGGTTGTTTACTTTTTAATTTTAAGAAAGCGATATATATGTAACTAGAATTTATTCAATGTGCACATTTCTCTTTTCAATTTTGGACTTGTTAGTTTCTTTTCCATGTTTCATGGTCTTTAATTAACTGTACCATTGCCTATTTAAATAATGATTAGATTTCACACAAAATTTACTCTGCCACTTCTAGGATGGGTGTTTATATACATATATGTATGTGTATATATATATGTATGTCAGATTAACAGTTGATCTAATTTGACTGACAGTGTCAATGTCTTCTTCTAGGATAACACTGAAATTGTATGGGCTTTGCTGCACTTAACAAAATGTAAGATTTCTTTAATAATGTGCTATACCAATGCTGACATGTTGTGCCACTTGAGTAGTCCTCTTCGACCACCCTGAGCCAAAATCAGCTCAGCTCTTTTGCATTGTATGGGGTTCACAGGGCAAACAGTGTACTGTAGCTTTACTAACCAGATGCTTATGGTTCCCTTCTGCTGCTGCATCACACACAGAGAGCTACCTTAAAAGATTGCATCCATCTGTTCTTCTTCATATAAAGACCTGGCTGCTGCTTCCACTTTTTTTCCACAGTGCTGGTTTTCTCAATACTACTGACCATGTTCGTGTTCATTTAACCACTTCAAGCTTACTTTTCACTAATATGTTCTTTATTAAAATCATAATGGAATGATGGCTGGCACCCCTGTATAGTGTGAATTGCAACTTTGGGAACGGAGACTGAGCGATCACCTTCCCGTTTTTGCGTAGTTGAATGCAGACCTCATGTGTTGTGACCTACCTGGGTCAGTGTAAAGTATATGGACCTGGTTTAATGTGATGAAAACATCATGACCTTGCTTCAGTATACAGTGCCTTCCACTCAGGGCAGTTCCAGTCTGCACACAAAACACATTCACAGACCTCTCTTTTTTTTTGGGGGGGGGGGGGGGGGGGGGGGGTTTTAAAAAAAAAAAAAATATTTTGTTTTGTTGT
>VURO01001085.1:30978-41470 GCA_015108175.1 Pelvicachromis taeniatus
GGGTTTTTTTTTTTTTTTTGTTGTTTTTAGTTTTATGTTTATTTTCTAAAATCAAGCTTTTATTTAAATGTTCTTCACACTCCAAGTGGGGTTCAGGCAGGAAGCTCATCACGCATTGGTTTGCTGCTGATGGTTGGCTGCTAACAGGTGAGCTTAGCTCCAGTTGCCTGGGTAACCCTTTAAAGTATTTACAGCCCTGTGAATTGACAGTTAGTATCCTTCGCTCTCATTGGTAGCCACTTCAATCACTCACCTTGAAGTTCTCTGCTCGCCACATCAAGATGGATCGCTTTTCCTTTAATTTGACCTTTGTCTTTAGTTTGAGTTAACTTCAGTAACCTTTCCTGGCAAAGATCTGAAAACCAAATATTTTAATTTATTTCATTTTGAGCGGATCATGTTCGTATAAGTCTCAGTCAACTTATATTAAAACATAAAGCTGACTATTAATAGTTCACGTTTGCAAATCATGTGCGTGAGTTCGTGGCCAAAATTTTTAATTCTACTATAACTCAGTTTGCATAAATTAAAAACTAAATTTTGTAGTGCTCACACATGCTAAGGTTAATATATTTAAAAAATAAATAAATCTGATTTGATTTCATTTCTGTTGGGTTTTTTTTTTTTTTCACAGAATGACTCATAACTCTTCATGCAGTAGTGTCTCATTAGCTGGTCACTATTTGAGTTTGTTCTCTGGAGGTTGGTTGTTTCATTTACACTTTGCACCAGAAAAGAACAGACATGCCAACAGCTGCTCAAACATATCCGTCAACGCTTATGCTACAACATAAACATGAAGATTAAGGAGGTGGAAAAACCCCCCGGAAAGATCACACTGTGCCCCCTGATGTCTTTTCACCTTGACTTCAAAGTCAGCGAAGTCTCAAAGCTGTTACAGCTGCCACAGAGATGAAGCACATTCAGATCTCCAAATTTTCATATATTTTAATGTAATGTAAACTGACCTCTGCAAAAGGTTGTCTTTTTATGTCTCTGCAGTGTTAAGGCTTGGTATGATTCGACTGCAGTGGTCAGCACGTCTGCTCATTTCTGATTTGTCCACAGTCAAAAGTGTACTGATAAAGCATTTATTTTTCTCAGCATTTTTATCTTTATTCATTTTTATCTTTAAATGTCTTCATGAAAATGATTGCCAGTTAAATGCATTTTTTATGAAAGAGTTGTTCTAATGTGGGTCAAAGCGGCAAAAGAAAAGGTCTTCACTTCAAAACTGTGTCCACAGTGACCACTTGTTAACATTGTTTATTGATTTGACCTTTCTCCTTCCTCCTCTTTGTCTGAAAGGTGTTGTGGAAGGTGACCTGGCAGCCGTGGAAGCCTACAAGACATCAGGAGGTGACATCGCAAGACAGCTGACATCCGATGAGGTGCGCCTGTTAAATCGGCCTTCAGCATTCGATGATGGCTTCACGCTGGTTCACCTAGCCATCCGTTTCCAGAGACAGGACATGCTGGCAGTGTTGCTCACAGAGGTCAGTGGAGACTTGGTTCACTTTCAGAAATCACCTACCCTAAGGTATCGGCTTTCTGAATTATGTTTGTGGATTATCTAAGCACTAGACCATATTAAATACGTCACTATATAGGTCATACTGTAGATGATTAATTACAAGACACCTTGTCGGCTGGCGTCTTCATGTTTAGCTTTTAAATCCTTGTAGCAGAAATTGTGGTGCCCAGTTTGTGTCTGTTTTCATAGGGCTTCAGCTGCACAGACTGAAGGATTTTGGAATCTTGCCTGGAGTTCTTCAAAATGCCAAGAGCATAGTTGGCTTAAGATGGCATTTTAATTGTTTTTAACACTCCGTTTTACTTCACTACAAAGACACACTTTGTGTATTATGTCTTCAGTGTTCTTTGCAGGTTGTACTCAACTGTAGATGATAGTCTGCAAAGCTTTGCATATAACCAACACACAACCGTGGTGGTCTCTTTTGTCTGTACAAGTGATCTCGAAGTGCTCTGCTTTGCTCTCACAGTCCAAAGATATACCTGTGATTTTTCAATTTGCTGCAGTTGTGAACTTGGAAGTGTGAACGGTTGTCTGTCTCTGTGTTAGCCCTGCAATGTACTGATGACATGTTCAGGGTTGGGGATGCACAATTATGGCCAAAATGGTTATCACAATTGTTTTGATCAATATTAAGATTGCCATTATTTTCCATGTTATTCATTGATTTTTGTGACAAAAGGTTTTATTTATAGATAACTCTCCCCTACACTGCTCCTACTTTATCTCCTTTTACATGCAGTTTTGGTAAAAGAATTTAGAAAAATAAGATAAAACGTCTTTTGTCATGTTTATGATTGTCCTAAAGCCTTCATTACTCAGCATGTGTAGTGGACACTTATGTTTGGCCACAAGGAGTTTGACTATGTTGTTGATTTCGATGAGTCTTTGTGAGCTTGATGGACACGCTGGACAGACTCGCTTTTGCGACCATTTAATAATTTTTCTTGGCCTTCATGTATTGATTGCACTGGAGTTAGTGGTGTGTTTGATTGACACACACACATAAGTATGGGACACATATACACGCCCCCCAGAGCAGCCACCGAACTGGAATTGACCCACCACCACTTGAGTGTGCGGTAGACCCAGCAGAAAGAACAGTATGAGCCACTGTAACGTCACAAAAGTGTGGTTTATTGGTGCGGTGATGCCCAACTAGCTGCCGCACAAATATCAGCTACAGGCATCCTTTAAAAAGAGCCCATGAGGTTGCCATCCCCCTGGTGGAATGAGCTCTCACCCCCTGGGGCAAAGGAAGAACTTTGGTGCTGTATGCCAGTGAGATAGCTTCTATAATCCAGTGGGACACCCTCTGTTTAGACAGAGCTCTGCCTCTGGCTGGATTAGCGAAGCAGATAAACAGCTGGTCACATAAACGCACATTCTGAGTGCACTCAATGTAGGCACGTAGCACACGCACTGGACAAAGAGAATGCGTCGTCCTCTGCTCCTCAGATGCAAAAGGTGGAGAGCAAAAGCTCAGCAACTCAAACTCCATTGAGCTAAAAGATACAGGCATGACCTTGCGAAAATAGGCAGCATTTTGAGGCAATATGACCTTGTGGCCATCAGGAGAAAACTGTGCAGGAGGGATGCACAGACAGCCCACGAAGGTCACTCACTCATTTTGCCGAAGCCAAAGAGAGAAGTAATGCAGTCATTTTTGAGAGAAATTTCACATCCACAGACTTATTGGGTTCAAACTGGGGACTACAAAGGGCCTCCAGCACCAAAGAGAAGTCCGAAGCAGGGACACGGGACCTAAGCACGGGTGTCAGCTGGCGAACCCCTCTCAGAAAACGTATGGCATGGGGATGTGCACCTGGTGTCACCCTGTCAAAGCCAATATGACAAGCAGATATAGCTGCTAGATAAACCTTAATTGTTGAAAACGAAAGGTTCTTATCCAGCAGGTCCTGCAGGAATGTCAAAACATCCACAATAGAGTACTGAAATGGGAGAGTCTGGTGGTCCTGGCACCATTGCTTGAAGATTCACCATTTGTAAGTGTACAAGCCTCTAGTGGATGAGGTCCTAGCACTTTGAATTGTCACTATCACACTAGGTGGCAGACCCTTAGCAATCAGGTTCGACCTCTCAGCAGGTAAGCATGAAGGCACCGCAGATCCGGGCGTGGATGAACCACTTCTCCTCCCACCTGAGAGAGGAGGTCACTGCGGAGAGAAAGCTGCCAAGGACTCACTGCTAGCAGGCTGATTATCTCTACATACCATGACCTTGTGGGCCACCAAGGGGCCACTACAATCAGAGAGAGAGATTGCTGACACACTCTCTCTAGAACTGGAGATATCATTTCCATTGGGGAAATGCATACAGGAGCACGTCTGGCCATTGGTGCGCTAGCACGTCCATGGCCAAGGGTGCATCGTGGTTGATTATGGAGAAGAACAGGGGGGCAGTGAGTCTTTACCGTGGAGGCAAAAAGATCTACTTGCGTCTTGCCAAATAGATCCCAAATCTGAGCCACTATCAAAGGGTGCAACCTCCATTCCCTCACCAGCGGACCCCCCTGGAGAGGTCTAGCACCAGCTTCAGGGGGTCCAGAACATGGGTGGCTCTTAGAGACAGAAAATGAACACTGTACCATAACAGCAGAGAGCAAGACCGCTTCAACAGGGGAAGGAAGTGTTTCCCCTCACGGCCTGTTTATGTAAGAGACCACTGTTGAATTGTCCATCCTGACTAGGACATGCTGGCCCTCCAGGACTGGATGGAAATATTTGAGAGTTGAGAACACTGCTAACAGCTCTAAGTGGTTCGATGTGCAGTTTGCACCAGGCTGCAGACCAGATCCCTCTGACTGATTCACCCTTGCACAGTGCACCCCACCATGCCCAACAAACGTAATATCGTCTGAAAACGCAGTCTGCGTCCTAGCTGAAACTGAGCGAGGCAGCAATGAAATGCAGCCACTCTGTGCTCCGATAGGACGAAACCCTTTTTTCGGAACAACAAAATAACGGTTGTACCAACCTTTTTCTGTCTCAGAAGCAGGGACCACTCATATTGCTCATTTCCACAATAGCACCTTTATTTCCTTCCTTAGTATCATTGCTGCATTGATGCCGACAGTAGTGTTTACGACTCTCCAGAAGCGAGGCGGCTTGACCCGGAATGGCAACCGGTAACCCATAGCAACGGTTCACAGCACCCATGGAGAGGGGGTGCAAGCGTGCCACTGAGGGAAGGGAGCAGCCAGCTGGCTGACCTGCAGCACCATCAGTGTTGTCGCCCCCCAGTATGTCTGCAGGGGAATGCATCACCTGCCTGTCCTGGTTCATTCTGCCTGCAGGCTGAGCATTTGCAATTATTTGAGAATGAATACTCTTTACTGATTGTAACATGGGAACATGTACATTCATACATTTTGTTGGAGGCACCATTCCTTGGGCACAACAATGAAAAACAGTGAAAACACTTGATGTGGTCACCCGAACATTTAACACACCTGAACATAGGGAGTTACAACCTGAGGCATTTTGTGTGCAGCTGGTTTGTGCTTAGGAGACAGTGTTAGGAAAGTGCAGCTTCTTCTGGGGCTGACAAACTGAACAGAACTTAAGTGGCACCTCTTGGGCGGCAATAGATTGGTAAAAGCAGCGTCTCCCTTCCGCTGGACCCCTTCGCCACTCAGAACCACAGCTAGGATGGCTGAGGCTTCTTCCTCCTGGGCATCGGGTCCTGCCAGGGGCCCGAGGGTGGGCCTTTGCTGCAGGCTGACTGGCATGGAGCTCAAACCAGAGGATGTGCTCCCGCTGGCAGGACACCCACTGCAGCAGTGGACACTGGTCTGGCGAGCTTCAGCCTAGGTTGAAGCCCGTCAGCGCTCCTGCATGCTTCCGGTGGTTTGTCTTCGCCTAACCCATCAACATACTCCATGTTGTCAGCCCAGCTAATTGCGGGGACATCGACCAGATAATCCTTGTGTTCGGACTTGGACAAAGCCGGGGCTCCAGAAAGGAGAGGGTCATGCTGTGCGACAGCTGTCAGTCCCAGCACTTTTTCCATAAACATCACCTGTCTTTCCAGGGTTGAGCACCGGAGCTGGCGACAAAAGTACAGGCTTCGGGCTACGTCAACGCTCTTCTAGTGTGGATGAAACCCCAAAATTGGATCATAAACATTTGCAGGCCTGTGATGGTATAACAAGCTTCTTCTCCTACTCTCATTTAGTGAGATCAGCCAGGAGAATTCCTAGGATTAGAGTGTTTTAGAATAGAGGGACTAAAATTCAGCTGCACACTCCTGCTGCACAAGCCGTATAATAATCTGTTCCTCTGTCAGTTATTATTTAATTGCATTGGTATTGTATGTTCAGCGTCCTGGTGTGTCTGTGCAGTGAGGCTCACTGAGTTCATGTGTGTCTGCTTGAATTGTACATGTGCTGATGTTGATTGCACCCCTTTTGCCTTCAGCACTGTGATCCCAGATTATCTGTGCACACAACTCTTCACCCACACTCAGCCGCTGCCCCAGTTTCTTTTCCAAGAGGGTTAGTGAGTAACTCACTGGATCATGTCCCCAAAACACCCCAAAGCTGACACCTTCTTGAACTTGCCGTGTCCTGGAGGTGATTTCGATTTGATTAGTGAAAGTAAAATTAGCTCGGAACACAGTGAGCTAAGTCTTCTGCCTACAGACCCAAAAATGAATGACTTTCCTAAGTATTCAGACTGCGAATGTGGTAGAATTTGTTTTTATGGCATCTCCAGAAATTTGCTGGGTTCATTTAAAAGGAGAGATGAATCTGATACTTCACACAGTCATAATGTTACCGCTTTGCTCATAATTTCTCTCTTCATAGAAGGTTTTGGTTTTTCAGTCTAGGTAACAATATAAAAATGGGCTGCTGATCACTTCTTTTCTTCTTCTTGGCCTCTCTACTTTTACGTAACGTATCAGACAAAAGGATTTGTTCAGAATAATCTCTCCAGATCTCTTTATCTTAACACCATCAGATCTTATCAAAGTCAAGTGACTTTCAGGCAGCTGAAGCTGTGGCTGTTAAATGTTATTCTTCTTAGGCCTTGGTGGATTCAGTTGGCTTTGCATTAGTTCATGGTTTTATGGTTCTTTGTAGTTTCAGGAAATGCTCTTGCTAATTTCTTATTCTATATATCCTGTACAGTAGATTTAAATTCCCTCTTTATATCCTCTCCTCTCTGCAGGTATCCCAACAGGCAGCCAAGTGTATTCCAGCTATGGTTTGTCCTGAGCTAACAGAGCAGATCCGTCGTGAGGTAGCGGCCTCTCTTCATCAGCGCAAGGGAGACTTCACCTGCTATTTCCTCACCGATCTAGTGACATTCACCCTGCCTGCAGGTCAGCACCTTATGAGCAAACAAACAAGTAAATGCAGCCAAAAAAAAGAAAGAAAGAAAAACGCTTACGAAATATCATAACATAAATTCCAGAAGCCTTTCAAAGTGTCTGTAGTTGAAAAACCCAGCCAAGCCATTCCTTCTGGCTTTCTGAGTGTGTATCAGAATGCTTGTTTTGTTTACTTCTGGCGTATAAGATTGCTTGTTGCTCGATCGCTGCGGGGACATAATGCCACGGTTGTCTGTTTCCAGCTGCCACAACATGGAGGCTACATTGTTTGATTATTGTAATGGCAAACTGAAAATACCATGTACTGCCAACTATGCACCAGCTATGCTTGACTTTCATTCATAGCAAAGCCATATTTAGTGTTTTGCCAGTGTGTTTTTGGTGAAATTGCAGGCATTCAGTGCTATTTCTGTTCAATTTTACTGTGTGGAATTGCTCTTGTGGTTCAGTCTGAAGCTGGTAGCTAAGCTAAGGATTTTTGTTTTGCAGAGTGTTCAGGACAGTGCCGACCTTGGCTTCTGGCCACTATAGAAACCCATTCTGTTCCATTCCACAAAGTCAATGCATTAATTTATTTTAGCTAAAGAATAAGCTACTGTGCTGACAAGAGCTCAGGGCAGGCAGTGAAAGCCACGGGCTGTTGTGAAGAGAACAACACATGGTGGTATGAGTTGAAAAGAGTCTGAGCAATTTTTCAGTCATTTTAGTAAACTTTTACAGGTAGTTAAAACAAAGATGCACACATCTATCAGGGTAAAATGTAAATCAAACCAAGACCTCCTCCCCTTCCTCTTCTTTGTGTTTCAGACATTGAGGACTTGCCTCCAGCAGTTCAGGAAAAACTGTTTGATGAGGTGCTCGACCGAGACGTACAAAAAGGTAAAATATTTACTGCATTTTCTGCATTATGAACACATATCACATGCTGTTCTCAAGTATCCATACACTTGTTCTGAGAGTGTGAGAGAGAAACTAGATTCCCTGTTAGTCTCGCTACTTGTCACACAAGGGGAGTCCCCTCACAAACTGTATACTATAGCAGGCAGGCAGCAGAGGACTGCCTATGTTGTCTAACTTGAATTTTCTTGCTTGCCAACAGTTTTATTTTTTTTTCTTTCTGTTTGTCACTATGCCAAGTGCTCTCTCTTTAAGATATCAGTTGCCTTTGACCTAATCAGCCTAATTGAGTTTTTATGAATTTCTTTGATCACTGTTGAATGATTGTGCATCCTTTTAGGTCACACATAGACGCTTTTAAAAGCTGTCACCTTTCTTCCTGAAGGGCCCTGCTCATTTGTGTACCCTTCTCGGTGGTTCCCTGTCTCATTGTGTGTCAAAATCTTGTATTAAGAACTGCAGTGTAAACAAAAATCCTTCTGTCACTTTCACCTTGCCAAATATGTTTGCATTTTAATTTGGAAGGCTATATGATACTCCTTAAAACCTTGTTATCTGGCTTTTTAACCACCCTATAAAAGTTCATGGTGTGCATGCATTTGCAGGAAACAGACAAAAAGTATCAGTATGTACAAAGTAGCACCGAGAAGAGAACGGTGAATGGTGGAAGCTTTGTGTAGCTGTGTTAAGAATAATTGACTTCTTAGTCTAATTTAAAGTGAGAAAAGGCGAGCAGATTTTGTTTTTTTTAAACTAAAAAGCTATAAACTAAAAAGCTGAGCTGCTAAATGAATCCTATTGATCTATTTAAGCAGTAGTTCCACAAGTCAAAGCAGACAAGAAAACACAAACATTAATGCGTTCCCTCCGAATTTACAGCATGTTTGTGCCATACAGTATCTTTATTTCTCTCTTTATCTCTTTTTAGGTTTCCTGTCATAACCTGAGCCTTAGTAGTCATTTGGTTTTGTGGTTTACAAGCAGACATTGTTATGTCACTATTATTTTCACAGATGTGAGCAGTAATTAACCAATACTGAAACACAATTACCACTGTACAACCACACTGTTGCACTTCCTCGTACAGCATGTTCCCTTATTATTATCGGTACCGCCTGAATTTGATTGTATTTAATTTTTGAAGAGATATCTTGCTGTCTCGCCTCTTGTTCAGAACTTGAAGAGGAGTCTCCCATCATCAACTGGTCCTTGGAGCTGGGGACTAGATTAGACAGTCGACTGTATGCCCTGTGGAACCGCACAGCTGGGGACTGCCTCCTTGACTCTGTGCTGCAGGCTACGTGGGGCATCTATGACAAGGACTCAGTACTCCGTAAAACCCTCCACGACAGTCTTCACGACTGTTCTCACTGGTAAGGCATACGCCAAAGGGACTAGGCGTGTAGTTTGAGCTCATTTGCATCTTGTTTTAAACCAATTCAAATTATGTTAGACTGAGTGACACAGTGCACCAAACATAAAATTCAGACAGGTGTTAACAGGAATTGGAGCTTGTATGTTGCTCTTTTTAATAACTAGTACCATATTTTTCAGACCATAAGGCGCACCGGATTATAAGGCGCACTGTCGATGAGCGGGTCTGTTTTCATACATAAGGCACACCAGATTGTAAGGCGCATTAAGCGAAACAAAACAGTCAGATAAGTCAAACTTTACTCAACTGATTCTTCTTGCTTCCTCTACTTCCGCACCATTGATTCATTAATGTTGAATTCTCTCGCAGCTGCTCTGTTCCCATGTTATTGCAGTATATTAATCATTAACCTCGTATTGTGGATGGATTATCTCAGTTGTTCTCCTGATTGAAGTTTGGTCCGTTTACAGCATCCTGCCATGCGGTTGCATTTGTACCTAACGATTGGGAACCCTGACGTTAACCTTTATCGAGTTGAAAAATTTTTTATCGTTCATCCTCCAGTTTCACTGTGTTTATGTTATGCTAACATAGCTGTGTCGCTAGTGATCATGTAGCACATCATTATATTCTAGCTAGCCCAACTTCAGTAACCCTACAAACGTCACTGATGTTTAGTTTTCTGTCTTCATTTATGTTGGAAGTGATAGCAGAGCTGTATGTTGTAATTTATTCAGAAATCACTCAGTCAGAAGATGGTATATTATGTTTAGGTGTAATAATTCTCATGGTTTTCATGGATGCCTGGATGTTAAACTTAATTGCAACACCTGGTAAAGTAGCAACACTGATCATTTTATTAAAAATTAAAAAATTTAGACATTTTGTAACTCTCAGTGATGCCGCAGCGTTCGTTTGACTTTGGGACCTGAAGCAGAGTTTGGACCCGTATTACTCCGCGAGGCTCCTGACTACGGTAGCCGTAAAGCTCCGACAGTCCATCAAGCAGCGCAGCTTCGTAGTTTACCAAAGTCGTACTAAAACATTTTTTGACAGATTTTTGAACGCCGTGTACCACATAAAATCAGTTTGAGGTCAGCAAGCACAACCAGAATTCATACATAAGGCTCACCGGATTATAAGGTGCACTGTCAATTTTTGAGAAAATTAAAGGATTTTAAGTGCTCCTTATAGTCCAAAAAATACAGTAGTTAGGAGACAACTTGTATAGGCCAAAAAAAAAAGTTTTTCCTAAGTACTATAGTCTGAATAAACAGGGATATGTTTACTCTTAATTTATGACCGACAGACATCCCTGTCTGATCCAGTCC
>VURO01001085.1:41490-56873 GCA_015108175.1 Pelvicachromis taeniatus
TCCTTTGTTCACCCCCCCCCCCCCCCCCCCTTTATTTTTTGTTTAGCTGACCTTTTTACACAGAAACATTTGTGGATCATGAAATGACTGAGCTCAAGTGCACCACTGAAGGAAAACAAAAGCTTGACTTTCCAAAGTGTCAAGTTACACTTTGTTTTCCTTCAGCATGTCTATGGAACATGTGGTTTAGAGGCCGGGGTGTACACCCAGAATCCAAGGTTTAGATTGGCAGCTTATAAAGAGATCAGAGACTTTGATCTCCAAATAAGAAACTAGGGTTTTTTTTTAATTTTTTTTTATTTTATGTCCTCACAGATGTGTTATGACTCCTGCATCGTCTTAGTTTAATTGGGGGGGAACCCCAAAACATTCTCTTTTTTAAACTTCCACATGACACTATTTATTTAAGTTGCACCCTGAATCACGACTGGCTCCAAAATGATTGCGATGTTCCAAAACATGCTCATAGGTGCAAACGTTCAGGCAGATGAAAATTGAATGCAGGCTTCGGGTGTCAAACTCACATAAATTGCTCTGTACACAAAAGAGACAAGGGGAAAAAAAAGAGAACGTATTTTTGAGTGGAGGGGCACTGAGTCGGACTCCAAAGCCCAGCGTGACTCACGTCTATTTGTGAGAAACAGTGGGTTTTTCGGTGAGATAATTGCTGTTTAGATATAATGAGTAATGCCATCCAGCCCAAACCACGACAGACGTGGAGGAATGTAGTCAATTGCAAGCCCACGCCTTGCTGCACAGAGGTCAAATAATGTCACAGGCTAAACAGTTTGTGTGCGTGTGTGTCTGTGCAGGTTTTACACCCGCTGGAAGGAGTGGGAGTCGTGGTATTCCCAAAGCTTTGGTCTGCACTTTTCCCTACAAGAGGAACAGTGGCAGGAAGACTGGGCTTTTATACTGTCCCTTGCCAGCCAGGTACATGTACATGAAAGTAAACACACACACACTAACATGGAGGACAGGAGCTTGATGTGCTTAAAATGTGACCCGCTAATAATGCATGAATTATGCAAGAAGTTTTACTGCTCTTTGTGCAGTGTACTTAACCTGTAATGCCCTCTGAAAGTGCATCCTGTCTGTCATCAGCACTTCTCTGCTTCTCACTGCTCTTTGTGACCTCACTGACTAAGTATTTGGGTGGGCTGTTATTATATCTGGGTGTGAAAGCTCATTAATTGAGTGTTTTCCATGTTTTCACATTTAGAGTCTCCTGGCTGCATTCAAGAACCTTTATTGTATCGCTTCCCCGAGTCCTAGAGTATTGTTTAGTGTTTTTCTGACTTTGTGTGTGTGTTTTTTCTTTTACAGCCAGGATCCAGCTTGGAACAGACCCACATTTTCGTTCTTGCACACATACTTCGCAGGCCTATCATCGTCTATGGAGTGAAGTACTACAAAAGTTTCCGTGGTGAAACACTCGGGTATACCCGTTTTCAAGGTGAGCAAGAAATAACGTTTTGGTCAAATATTGTTTGCTGTTGCATTCCGCTTCATTCCAGTGGATGTAGCACTAGACTTCCTTTGTGAAATAGTTCCAGCCTACATGTGTGTGTGTGTGTATAACTTTCATAGGTGACATAACTGCCCCTCTGATCAGTCAGTAATTACTGTTTACAACAGTTATTAGTCTAGTATCTTTCTTTCAGTGGGTAAGTTTTGCACCGTGTTGCACAAAATAGCAAAAACAACTTAACAAAAAATGCCAGGATGAGTCACAGGAGCACAGAGAATTTGTATTGTGGTTGCAGACATCCACATACAGCTGAACATATGAAAATCATCAACAGTCAAACAATCCTGAGAGCACCGAGAGCGGGGGCCACCTTTACAACTAGCAGTAAAAACAGTCTGGATTCAATTTGCCTGCTGAGTGATGCTGTACAGGGGATGATGAAAGTGCTATGTAAGGGCCAACTGCTTGTGGTAAAGCCTGCCTGATGGACCAGTGATTTACTGTTGCCAGGAGCCAGTGTATACACACAGACGCACACAGAGGAAGGCGTGCTTATGGGCGCCTATAGAGAGGGGTGGGCTACCTCAATTAAAGTGGTGAACAAGTGAACCCAGTAAAACCACAGTGGTTACTAGGAGAGTAGCAACACACGGGCTTCTCAATAGCGGTGTCGGTTACGGAGGTATTCAAGAGATGCAAGACCTGCCTTTGTGTGTTATGGAGCTAAAGAAATATGAGACACTCTGTGTTGTCATCCTGCATTGTTTTGTTTTATAATCAGTCTGGTATTTGCAAGTCAGCATCGACTGTTGTGGGACGTTTATTCAAGCATTGCCTTCAATCCAGGGTAACGTTGAGTCTTTTTTAATTTCTGCTGAGCAGAAGTGTTCCCATAACTATTTCTACATTTATTTGTGAGAGATAGTTAGTACTTAGGCTAGATCATAATTGCTCGTGTAAAACATACAGTCATGTATGTGAAAGAGACAGTTATGCAGTCCTGTGAAAAGCTAGGTAATCCCCTACTGCTTCCAGCTTCCAGTAGTAAGCAGGTGCTGCTTATTAACCACACTTGGTTCACTAACCATCAGCAAGTGAGAGTACCTCTATGAAAGCAGATGATCTGGCAGTTTGCTGGTCTGGAGCATTCAGGTATGTGTTCTAAAATGTCTATTCATTACAAAGATTGGAGTTTTCAAAAAGAGTCAACATCTAGAGCCAGACTTGCTAACAATTAGCAGCAGTGCAAAGCCTTCTTTCATCATTAAAAAGCTTCTGGATTTACTAAAGAGGCACAGTGTCAGTTTTGTGACTGAAAGCTGTGGATAGGGGTGTTTTTGCAGCTTACCTTCTGGCATATGTATTTGCAGGAGTTTCCCTTTCAGGACGAGAATATCTCAGTCACTCGAGCATGATTTGCTAATGTTCACGGCATGCACTTTTACTGTAAATTCCCCTAAATCTAACACTAAAAACAGCCTGTTCTGGTTGTGATCGCTTCTAGGAGTGTTTATTTATTTAGACTGAGAGGGGGAGATTTTATCAGGAGTGCCTAACCGGCATTTTGGTTGGACAGCTCAAAGCTGTGAGTGCAGTGCCAAAACTTTGGCTCTGTCCTAAAACTCTTCATTTATTCTTCATGCTGAGTATTTGGGGCCGAGCCAGACTTGCTTTAATACTGGCATTTTCATGAAACAAAGCAGAAATTAATTAAACTGAGCTGTTTATTTTCCTCAGCAGTGGGCACACAGTGAACAACTTCTTTGTTGTTTCTGGAACAAATAGAAGTGTCAGTCTGTTAGTGTATTCATTAACAGACAGACAGCTCATTACTGACTGTAAACAATGTTTGTGTACACGCAGATCTCAGGTTTATATGGTGGAATAATTCATAACAATGCAGCTCTTCTTTGGATAAATCCCGAGCTCCACCTGAGTCTCAGTCCTCAGGACCTCCTACACATTTGAATCCTCTTTGAGCCTCCTCTTGTTGACCTCAATGGCATTTTCAGAGGGAAACGTGTAAAACCTGAGACTGTATTTTGCTTGGTAGGTTTGCATCAAGCTTTTTCCTCAGCTTCCTCATCGGGTCTACTTGTTTTTGAAACCCTAATTTGTGCCAGTAACCAAAGAAGGCTTGTTATTTATTACTGAAGTGCACTGGCTGGGTCTTTGTATACAAGTTATAGCACTGTTAGGAGATCCCGTTGTAATTGTGGCATCACAATAATCACTTAGTAAATGTGTAAAATTAAATGCATATCATGCTTTATATAGTGATTCATTGTAAATCCTCCTCCTTGTCTACGATTTCTATGACTGAAGCGAAATACTCTCCATCACTTATCCCAGCTGACCCAAAGTTAAACAGACCTTACTGATGCCGTGGAATAATACAGAATACACTTTGGTAAATTAATTAGTTCATAATCTGGAGATCAGACACAGAGAGTTCTTGCAAGGCAACACCCGGACGATAAGCAGATTTTCTTCTAGCAGTGCCATCTTCAGAATCCAGCTGTGCATTTGACAGGTTATTGTTGAAAGTTCAAACCATTTTAGCAGGTTATGATATGAAATAGAAAATGCAATTGTAACTAACATCAAGATTTCTCACTTTGTCAGTTTTGTTAATCGTTTTCATGAATGGTCATATGGTCCATTGCTATTATCCTTCCATAAAGGTTCAGTCCCAGTGTATCCTGTGATAGAAGTTATGAAAGAAGTGTGTTGCACAGGTACTTCCAAGTTAGGAACAGAGCAAAATGGACTATTGGAACATGCTTAAGCTGTTCCAATAGCTTAAGCATTGCAATGACCAAGTAAAAGACCATCTTGGAATGTTGTGGGTGGGATCTTAAGAGAGCTGTACATAAACAATTGTCTACAAACCTCTATAAAATTAAACGATATCAGAAAGAAAAGTGATCTAAAATTCCCCCACAATGATGCGAGAGACAGATAAAGCCGTAGGAAAAAATATCATTACAAGTTCTTACTGCTACAAACATTAAATCATGAGGTGTACTTAGTAGTTGTTTGGATCCTTTTTTGTGTTCATATTTACAAAGTACTTCATAATTCATCTTCTCTTTGAATCATAACAAGAAAATTATTCAAAATATTCAAATGAAATATTTTAGGTTTGTTCACAACAAAAGTAGTAAACAAATGTGCATCTTTTTTTGTCCATGTTTAAGACTCCACTGCAGTAGTGTAGTAGTCTGTTTTATGTATTTTATACTGTCCTCATGTTGAATAATGTGTTGTACCGTATTACAAGCAGTTCTGAATACTCTGAGTACTCCATAACCGACCATGAATCTGCTCAGAAAAGAAAATTGTGTCTGAAGTGTAAAGTAGCAATGCATTTACTTTTGTTATTTGTACAGTATGTATTTATTCAGTACCAAAAGATGTAGTATAATTAATTACTTTGGCACATTATCAAGCCATTTCTCTTTGTGTACTTCTACTTCCCTCCAGGTGTGTATCTGCCTCTTTTGTGGGAGCAGAGCTTTTGCTGGAAGAGCCCCATCGCTCTGGGATACACACGGGGCCACTTCTCAGCGCTGGTGGCCATGGAGAACGATGGCTTTGACAATCGCGGCGCAGGCGCCAACCTCAACACAGACGATGACGTGACGGTGACGTTCCTGCCTCTGGTCGACAGCGAGAGGAAGCTGCTTCACATTCACTTCCTCTCGGCGCAGGAAGTAAGGCACTCAACAGATGTAGTGTTTTTATACTTTATGTACCGGCATTATGGTCATTTACAGGTACAGGAAAAGCCTGTAAATAAAAGATGGGTGTCACTTGCATGCTTTCTATTTTCCTTTTTAGCTTTTCACCTGCAAACTGTCAGGAATTACAAACTAAAAGTGCTTAAACTGTATTTAAAAGATGGATGTAGCCATCATGATGTTACCCAATGATTTCTGGACTCCAGATTTTGGAGCCTGAGTTGTTTTGGCCAGCGCTGTTAGTTGGAGGAGCCAGAAATGGCCACATTTAGACCAAAGGGTGGAGAGCTGTTATCAGCTGGTTAGTGTGGTGCTTCCATAAACTATATGTGTGCAACACACACACACACACACACAGATATTTGCTAATTAGTAACACTGAAGTTGAGTTTACTTCTTTCTTCAGCATAAAAAGTGGTATGACAACACAGTGACCCACTTCCAGTGCTTGTTTACTGGACTGGTGGCGGTGGTTCCTCTGCAATACAGCTTTGACGTAGTTGTGGGCGATGGTTAAATGATCAAAACTAACAGCAGCATAGCCACACAGCGTTTAACATTAAGGATTTAATTACTGTTCCAGGGACAGTGCTGCTGAAGATAAAGAAATTCACTCAGTCTGCAGTTCCTGTGGTGTAAGATGTGCAGGAAGGCAAAAGTGTCTGAGGAGTTTGCAAACGCAGATCTATCCAGTAAATTACAATGTCAGACTTGGAGCTGCTGTTCCTTGTTTGTGGGTGTTAAAACTGTCCGCTAGAGGCGTTATGCAAATATGTTACATACAGAAAAGCCATGGGGGAAGAACCTTTACTACAAACTAGCAGTCTCAGGAAGTTCTGCAGCAGGTAGATATGGTCTGGACTGTCACTTTGTAAGCCTTTGTGTCTGTCTCTTCTTCTGCTCTGAGACCCGGTTTTGAGAGTAAGCGGTGTTTTAGGCTGTAGTGAGGTGACGAGGCTCACTCTGATGGTCATGTTTGTCCCCTCCTGTCCTTCAGATGGGTAATGAAGAGCAGCAGGAGAAACTCCTGCGGGAGTGGTTGGACTGCTGCGTGACAGAGGGTGGCGTTTTGGTTGCTCTTCAGAAAAGCTCCCGCCGCCGCAACCACCCGCTCGTCACTCAAATGGTGGAGAAGTGGCTGGACGGCTACCGCCAGATCCGCCCCTGTGCCTCGCTGTCTGACGGCGAGGAGGAGGAAGACGATGACGACGAGGAGTGACGAAGCTGAAGTGGAGGGAGGCTGTCTGCATGGGGGCAGGACTCCTCCCCCACCCTCTCTTTTGTTTTTTGCTTTTTTTTTTCCTTTTATTTGGGTTTGTTTTTTGTTTTTTTTATTGGTGTTGTTGTTATATTCCCCCCCCTCTTTTCCTGACACGGACAAACTGTGAAAAGTCTTCAGGAGAGGGCAGGGAACCACGAGCCCCCACCCGACCTCCACCTGACAGAAGGCACTACCGCTCTTCTGGCAAACACAGGCGCTCAGATATACATGTTAAATACTTTACTCAGACCAGCCTGAGTCAAACGGAGAGAATAATGGTTTACGAATGCAAAATTTTGATTTGAGTTTTAAATGTAAAGGAAGAAAAAAAATCTTTATCCATAGATGTAAATGCATGTGGTTGTTTAAAAAAAAGAAAAAGAGTATAAGGAAATATACCAGCATCGATTCAAACACTTTATATCCATTCAGTACGGGCACTGAAAAAAAACGAGAAGAAAAAAAACGAAGCACACTTCCCAATTTTTTCCAGATAAGAGTTGGCTTGAGCCAATAAATCTTATTATCTCTAGAATAATAATAATAAAAAAAAAAAAACCAAGAGATTGTGTAACAACAAATTACTTTAATCCTTAATACTAAGCACTGCACATTTATTAAAACATTTCTATATAAATACAGTATCATTGCTTGAATTGAGGTCACATATGAAGCTCTTGGAAAAGGGAGACGTTCCCTTCACAAGTGAAATCTACACTCGCTAAGTTTTAGCACACTAACGTTCATGTTGGATCTTTTGGTTTACCTTTTTCAGACTGATTGAAGTCGTGTGTGTTTGTGTGTGTGTGTGTGTGTTTTATCTTCTATGAATTTATTCTACATATTTATTGTTTGGAAACGTATTTGAGCTAATAAGATTTTTCTGTATATTATTTTCTCTCTTTTTTGTGGTTTTGTTAATGATTCAATCTTGATGAAGACACGTTGCACAGAAACACTGTCGCCGCGAGGAAAGAACCAATCATGACCATCACTGAAAAAGTTTACTTGGGTTTCTTGCGTATGGTTTTTAGTACCTCATATGGATGCCTAAAACCTGGTGCTTTTATTTTTTTCTGGGCAGGTGAGTGTGGACATAACCCCCTCCCCCCACACCCACTCTGAGTCACGATTGTCTAATCGCTGTCTTGTGGTTCCTGTTTGCCCCCCCTTTCCTTACAGCTTCTGTTGTGGAGGTCGCCCTCATGTTACGCGTAGCATAGCCGCCTCTGTAGAGCCTGTTTGTTGTCATCATGTGAGCCCACTTATTTTTGATTAGTGACAGATTGCACCACATAAAACCAAAGCTGACAGAAAAAGAAAAAAAAGTTGTTTTTTTCTCTCTTCTTTTTTGCTGTGAATGTTTGCATCTTGTTTCCTCTCGCCATCACGCTCTGTAACCTCTTTGTGTTTCATTCAAGTCAGACACGTTTTTGAGCGTCACCTGTACGTTGCTTTGTATTTATGCAATAGTTGCAGTTGTGACTACGATGGATTTAGGCGTGACTTCGCTAAACAGAGTGTAACACAAAGAAACGGGCAAAAATAAGGAAAAATAATAAAAGGAGAACCTTTTTGAATGTCCAACTAAAACGCCTCCTGTCACTTCATTTATCAGCTAATGCTGTCCTCAACATGTGTTCAGGTTTAAAGCTCCCTCTAGTGGAACTACAACCAGGTGAATTGAAGGTCCACCTTAAGTTACTGTAGTTTAAAATATAAAAATTCCATTAATTTACAGAAAACAGTTAAAAGGTCAAACTCTATGGTCAAATATGAAGGAGTGCATAAAGTCTGGTGGATTAGATTGGAGCCTTATGTTTGACACCCCTGTATTAGAGGGTAGTGGCTTGGGTAGCATGGGGGTGGGGGCTAACCTGGGCACCATTACTGGATGCAAGCCTTGGCTGGGATTTGAACCCCCACCCTATCGTTTCAAAGACCATAAGGGCAGAACAAATCAATGTCCCAGGACTCCGTTCGAAGGACCGAGCTTGATGATCACACACGTACCACCCCCCCAGGGGGTGAGAGGGAGATTTTTTTAAAAAATTTTAAATATACACATAAACACATGTACATTATGGGCTAATATTTTGCACTTCAAATAAGTGCATTGACAATTTTTGTAGCACTTGAATGTTTTATCCCTCCACTGTTCTCTGGATGAACAGCTGGTGGTTTTCAGAGGAAAAAGCAGTTTCAGGCAATACATCTAAAGCTGCGGTGGAACTTTGATGGCACAACTCCTTTTGAGTTACAGTGCTTCAGTCATAAAAATCAAGAAAACACAAATTTTGTAGAAACCCACCTGATCTTAGCAGATGGTTGCCAATCCCTGAGAGCAGTGCTGCTGCAGGTTTCTTCTTATTAAAAGGAGTTTTTCCTTTCCACCCTCGCCAAGTACTTCCTAATAGGAGGTCATCTGACTGTATAATATAAGGTCTTTACTTACCAATATAAAAAGCAAACCAAGAAACCTTCCACGGAGACCATCGATCAATCAGAACAGTAAGTTTTATTTATTGGTTCCAGCTGCACTGTATGCTATATGTTCACCTTGTACAAGAAACAAATACAAATACTCACACTAAAAACCAAACAATCTGCGAGCAGCCGCCTCTTGCTAACGTCACGGGGCTAAAGGGAATGAACGTGGCTGCCGTTGTTCCGAGAGGGCTCGATGCCTCCGAGGGCGCCACAGCTGGCTTTCATTAGAGCAGAAAAACAAGGAGGAAGAAACTATAAAGAGGAGAGAACGCGGTTGGTCACATAAGACTACGATTATATGAACATTTAACAAGGCAATACAAATCTAACAGGAGTGAAAAGCTTGAACATCAAAAAAATGTACATTTGATATATAAAAAATACCACAATGGAGAAAGACGTGGAGACGTGAGGAGCCGTAATCAAGACCTTTTTTTTTTTCTTTTTTTAAACTTTTTTCTATTCCTTTTTGGACAGAATTGAAGATTATTATATTGTTCCTGAGTCAGTAAGAGATTTGCTGTTTTCGTTTTTCCAAACACTTTCATACTTCAGAAGCTTTTTTTTTTCTCTCCAAAGGTCCTTTGGATGCAAACAGATAATATTTGGGACACTGTTCGCCACCCTAACCAAATAAAAGTACTTCAGTTCAGCAGAGTTTGGAAAAGTTACAACAGGAATACATAATTTAAGTGACGCGGACCATGTACGATATTTAACCATGAAAGCCTGCCGTTTTTATTCTTTATATTTCCTCGTTTTGGTTTGAAAGGATGATTTTTTCCACATCTACTGCCCCGCATCCCGTGTCTTCACTCAGGCGGCCTCCAGCCGGCAAAGATGAAGTTTGTTTTTCTTTTCTTGTCTGCTAACTGTAAATCTGTTCATTTTCACACACTGAAGAACAGAAACACAGTAATATAGGATAAAAAGAAGAAAGTTTTTAAAAAAAACTAAACACAGGATGTGTTTGTGCTGAAATGGGTGCGACTGAAGGAAACAGGGTCGTCCTGTTGAGATTGAGGGGAGGGTTTCCATCCTGCACGTGGCTACTGTCAACGTGTCCCATAAGTCAGGAGGAAATCTCCCCCAAAATATACTAAAACAAAAAGTACTGTGTAAATCGAGAAGGAATGAAGATAAAAGATATGGAGGGAGGGGAGATTTCAGATCCGTGTGGCAGCTCATTTGTGTATTAACGTCCGCTGTCCTCACTTAGTGGTTTCACAAAAAAGAAAAGAAGAAGAAGGAGAAGAAGAAAAAGTGTGAAACATTGCCCGGCAGGCAGTCTGCTGGTAGGTTCGGATGGCTGAAATCAAGCGTACGTGTAGTCAGATGGTTGAGTTGTTAGGTCGCTGGGTTTGTTTGTTTTTTTAGTTTACATCAATTTTTAGTTTCCTCCTCTTCTCAGCTACAGCAGCAGTCCTACGGCTCAGTCATGTGCTCTCTCATGGGGTCGCCGTGTTTGGAGGGCTGGTTGGGGGAGGTGGCCTGTGACGGATGGGTGCCAGGGGGCAGGGTGTGGGCGATGGGAACTCCCCCGGCAACCAACCCCTCCATAGGTCCGGGAATCCCACCGGGGGCGACGCCCACCACGCCAGGAGGAAATCTGGAGACAGATAAAGCGTGATCAGCAGACATGTTAAGGAGCTAACCTTTCACTAAGTGTTATTTTTCACATTTTACACATTTTTTTTGGTCCTACAAAACTAATATTTGTTACTCCAGATCATTTTTTATTTAAAAAAACATGATTAAAAACTTTGTAATGTGAAATAAGTAATGCGCGATGATGCACTGAGGATGCAAATAAACCAACAGGAACTAAACATCTGATATGTGGTGAACCTACTGAGTAACATCAGCTTTAAAATATCCAGATGGTACAAGTGGTACAGGAGCAATACAGCTGTGATCGGGAAGCTTAAATACACTCACCCTGGGATCAATGTCATGGTTCTTTGGGGCAATACAAATATATGAATAGACTCACGTTTTAATAAGTAAGAATTGAGATTAATAAGTAATAAGAAGAGCCATTGGCACAATGGCTCTTCTTATTAAGCTCTACAAGGCTTTAACTTGACGAAGCTAAAGGCTGTTAATTTGCCGTTGGTGATCGGGATTTAAACTGGTCGGGATGTTCAGGAAAAACTCAGGAGCACCAAGGCTCCAGCCCACTGGACCAAGAGGGCCAAGAAAGAAGTTCCTGTGCAAAAAGTGGCACCTTCAAGCTCGACTTAAATTTGTCGTTGCCCACACAGGAGGCAGAATGCCTCCTCGAGAAAAGTTTTATGGTCAGACAAGACAAAGATTGAGCTTATTTGGACACAATGATGTCAGGTATCTTTTAAGAAGTGAAAGTGAGGCTTCCAACATCACACTCAGAAGCCGTTTGCTGCCAGTGCTGCTCGTACGTTGTACAAACTGGACAGAATAATGACGGAGGAGGACGACCTCCGGATTCTTCAACTGTTAGCAGGCTAACATTACGCTTCTGGAATGGCCTTCTGGAAACCCTGTATACTTTTGCCCCTGTGTGTCTTAGAGAAAATCCTAAATCAATTTAAACTCGAAAGTTTTTTGTTTTTTCTGGGGTTTTTTTAGAGTCATTAAAGATGCACAATTATTCCACCCTGGAAAAATAAATCTTTAAAAGCCTCAAATTACCATGACATTCGTGTTCATGATGAGTGCATGTACACTTCTGACCACAACTCTAAATGATAATGTCAGGGGATCTTTATCTGGAATAAAAGGGTCATTCGCCCAAACTACAAACAAACAAACAAAAACAAAAAAAAACCCCCACGACAACAAAACAGTAGAGATAGGCTGCGTTCACACTGCAGAGCCTTAGTATTCAATATCGATGTAATCAGATTCAGCTTTTTTTTTAATGTGGCCAAACTTTAGACATGAATGCAAAAAAAAGAACAAAAACAACCATTTTTGAGGGGAGTGTGTGATTCATTCAGTTTAGCTACTAGTGCGCTCATACCTGAGCAACCATTACAACACTGGAGAATCTGACTGATTATTATTGTTAGTCCGTTAAATTAATATTTAGACGCGCGTACGCCTCTTGCAGTTTTTATATTTCCCGGTGGCGTTGCAGGACGTGAGATTAAAGATAACATAGACATGAAACATACAGAACAACAAAACTACTTTAGCAAACAGGAGAAAAACATCGAGAAATGAAATTGACGTGTGAAAATCTATATTTCTTACTGATGCTCTTTAGGGAAACTTTAGGGATTTTAGAGTCCACAGAAAAACTTGTGCGATGATCGATACAGGGGCACTAAAGATCCATATCTTAATTAACAAATGAAAATATTCTGAAGGAGGAGACTCGTCTCACGCGCCGCCATCTTGAGATAACAGTAATAGTTAAGTGTGAGTTTCTCTCTGTAGATAGAAATAGATTGCATGTAATTGCCAACTTGACCTCATTCAGTCACAGACTTATATCATACTGAGAGCAGGCTTGACTACCTCTTGTGGCAGATTTTAGTGCCGCAGTTGGCTGTGCTCGACAATCTCACTGCGTAGCAAAACACATGTGGAAATGGCCCTAAATGAAACTCGAAAAGCTCTGATTCTGTGTGTTTGGGGCTGCTCTGCAAAAAAAAAAGAAAGAAAGAAAGAAAGAAGAAGAGTTGGCCCACTTTTACCTGCAGTGTGAACCTTGTTTTATTTGATCAGATTTTAGGATTTAAGAGTCGGTGAATCGGTTACAATTCCTCCCAGAAAAAAACAAACAAAAAATTACAGCAGTTTGGGTGAATTGATCCTTTACTATAGGGCGGTGAAAAGGGGAAAAATGTGGAGGAAAACACTCACTGCAAACAAAATCACAAATAAATATTATAAATTATGATTTTTCCACTAAATCCCTTTCTAGATCTTTTACCCACCCAACTTCCTGCTTTCAGTCTTCCCTCATGAACTGTAAGAGTAATGGCACCTTATTCTACTCAGTTTACATACATAACTGCAGATGTACCAAAAAAAAACAAACATCAAACATTAGAGTGACCCTGTGTTCTGCTTTCCAGTTTCTACTTCAGGGAGGGGAGGGCGAGCCGGGGGAATCGATGGGATGCTGGGTAGAGTGGGTACAGTTACAGAACAGGGAGGTTAGAGTGAGAGGCAGAAAAAGGCTACAGGTTTCACAGGGATTTGGTTTTATTAATGATGTTATTCATTTGCCCTGGCCTGTTGGCCAGCAGTGATGGTATTCATTTACCTGGTTGGGAATTAGGTATATAATTTGTCCTGCATTCCCCCCGTTGCTATGGCCTGTACCATGGTTTGGTTCACTCGGCTGTGTGAGAGAAGCAGTTCAGTCTGGTTTAGACAATATAGAGACTGAGAACTTAACATGGGATTCATTAATTTGGGCCAAGTTCTATGTATAAATACGCCACAAAAACTAGGACCCAGCCTATTATGCAGAATTGTTACAAACACACACATGAATATTTAAGATACCCCTCCCCCACGTATTAAGCCTCACTACTGCAGGCGCTCATAATGACAGGTGATCTCTGCGTGATGCTGAGCTCACATAAATCCAACTCCTACCTGTAGGCGGCACCGTTGATCTCCGGGTGAACTTGAGGCTGCTGCTGCTCCATCATTCCCCAGGGTGCCGTGGTAACAAAGAACTCTTTGTTGACGCAGTTTCGGAGGCTGTCGGGAATACGGCCTGTGTCGGGGCGAGATTGAGCTTTGGTGAGCGGAGAAATGAGAAATCTGAGAGCAAGTGTGGGAATGTGTGCCTTCTAAGACGTGTGTGTACCGGTTATGGCTCTGCGAATTTCTGTGGCAGCGGCCTCTCTCATCTCCAGCGATGCCTGCTCGCTGTACCAGGCAGTGTGGGGTGTGCAGATCAAGTTGGGGGCGTCTTTTAGAGGACCTTGGGAAAAACTGCTGAGCAGCAGATAAAGACAGAAACAGAAACAAGTTAAATACAGGAGGAAGAAAATATTATTTCTATTGAACTGAACTCATAAACAAAGGATGATGCTCAAAGCACCTGAAAGGTTCTGACTCATGGACGTCCAAGGCGGCACCCCGTATCCTTCCTTCTTTCAGGGCCTGAGCCAAAGCCTTCTCATCCACTAGACCCCCACGTGCACAGTTGACCAAGAAAGCACCTTGACGCATCTACACACAGAGCAGCACAGCATACATTGTTCATCTCTTGATAAAAATGTCTCAGTTCAATAAATAACAGCATGCGTTCTTTTGTGATGGCGCACACAGAGAGCTGCTGTCACCGGCTCAATGCTGCACGGGAAGCAAAACGAAGGCTTCCGTTAATAAAACGGGACACGTAAATGACACCCATGCCTTCAAATTCAATTCAGCTTTTATGTGATGATTTCATTTATTAAGGTAAAAAAATCTACCTGGCCCCTTTGTGAAAAAATTATTCCTGCAATCGAGTGTTTGTGATAACTGACAATGAGTCTTTCACGTTGCTGTGGAGTAATTTTGGTCCAATCTTCTTTGCAGAATTGCTGTAATTCAGCCACATTGGAGGATTTTTGAGCATGAACAGCCTGTTTAAGATCATGCCAAAACAGCTCAATCAGATTAAAGTCCGGACTGTGACCCGGCCACTCCAAAACCTTTCAGAGGTTGACTTCCTGATGTGTTTCAGATCACTGAACTTCTGCATAACCCAATTGTGAATGAGCTTCAGGGCTTAAATTGATGGCTGGTTATTCTCCTTCAGGATTTTCTGGCAGAGAAGAGAATTAAAGCTTCCACCTACTAGAGCAAGTCGCTCAGGTCCTGAAGCAGCAAAGCAGCGCCAGACCATCACACTACCACCACCATGTTTGACTGCTGCTATGATGGTTCTTTTATTGAGTGCTTTGTTAGTTTTACGCCAGATATAATGGGACTCAAACCTTCCAAAAAGGGATCGTCAGGATGTTTGTTCGCAAGTGTGAGACAAGCCTTTGTGTTCTTTTTGGTCAGCAGTGGTTTTCCTCTTGAACTCTCCCATTTTTGTTGCCCAGTCTCTTTCTTACTGTTGAATCATGAACTCTGACCTTAACTGAGACACACAAGGCATGCAGTTCTGTAGATGTTGTTCTAGGTTCTCTTCAAAATTACTCTTGGAGTAATTTAGGTAGGTTGACCACGGCTGGGAAGTTTCACCACGCTCCCAAATGTTCTCCATTTGTGGATAATGGCTCTCTCTGCGGTTCGCTGGAGTTCTAGAAATGGCTTTTTAACCCTTTCCAAACTGCAAGATGACAATGGTTTAAGAGAGAGTTTCTGTTGACCATGGCATGATGTGTGAGTGTGTGTGTGCATGTGTGTGTGTGTGTGTGTGTGTGTGTGTGGGGGGGGGGGGGGGGGGGTATAAAAAAAAAAAACAACATTTCAATAA
>VURO01001086.1:0-16193 GCA_015108175.1 Pelvicachromis taeniatus
ATGAAAAACAGCATTCTCAAATCAACCTGAAACATAACAGAGATTCATAGTAGAGTAAAATATCGAACACAGTGTAGGACTGAAATAAATAGGAAAACAGGGATGGATAAGTGTGACAATGAGCTTAGCTCATCAGTTTCCAAAGGTACGATTGTCCATGGTTATGTAAAGGACGGATGGGTCAGGAGTTCTCAGTTTCACAGTAAGAGTGCAGAGGAGTAGGTGAGAGTCATCAGTCAGCAGCTGGATGGGACAGAGGATGTGTGTGTGTGTGTGTAGTATTATTACTAGGAGTGACTGTTTCCTTCAAAATTTGAATGCCTACAATCCATAGACCAAAAGGAAAGACCTTAAGACTGCTTGACCTTGTTCTTTTCCTGATCGTTGATGTGCTGTTCCTCTCTGCTGTCCTCTCTTTCTGGCCGGTCATCACTCTGGCGAGCAATGAGCAATCGACAGGTGAGCAGAATACCAAAGACTAGAGCGTGGGCGTACCGTTTCAGGGGGTCTCCTACTAGCTGGTGAAAGAAGAGCACAGCCAGCATGACAAGCAGCAGCAAGAAGTTGGCCACATCCTTCGGCCGGCCCGGCACGAGTGTGAGAACCACACCACAGCCCACCTCCAGAGAGCCAATGATCTTACGTAGCAGAACTGAGCTGATCCCGATCTTCTTCAGGCCCGGCAATGCTTTGGCATAACTCTTGTATGCCCTTTTCTAGAAAGAGAAAAATAAATCTTCATGAATACCTATAGTGTTTCACTTTGGCCTACAAGCTGCTATGGATGTCCTTTAGTGAGGCCATGTAAGGACCAGGTAGAGTCAACACACTCAAGTCAGCAGGTACAACATCTAAATGACAGTTTATCATCACTGTGGCTGCACAATGACTCTATTGCTCACTGCTCACGAAAACCTGCAAACTCATGCAGTTATGATAAGTCAGTGAGCTTGCGCATGCAGTAATTAAACCAACAGGCATGCCATCGATGATCTTCCACAGGATAGTTCAACATCAGCACCCGCAGGTGCATCTCACAGAAATTGCTCGAATGCGTCGCCATTGCTCTCCAGCTGATAAGTTCCTTCTCTTTCTCTCTCTATTAGGAGCTATAACACATTTAATAGGCTAAAAAAACAAACAATCTCTTGCTTCCAAACCTGTAAATAATCCCGCACGTGTGTTTGTATCTTTAAGCTGAATTACAGCATGTTTTAAGTAGAAAGAAAAAGGAAGTGCTGTCATTCATTATTTATCCATTTTCAGCTAAGGGTAGGCACGTTTTAAACTATTTTATGTATGCTATCTATTTAAATGGTGTTACAAGGATGACTGCTAAAATAATTTGAGGCTTATCCTAAAACACTGTGGCTTAGCATGCGTGCTAAAAGTATTACTGCAGGCAATAATAGCAGGTCTAAACATTTGTATAACCGTACAGGACTATCCACTGGGAAAATAAGCAACACGCAGGCCTATTCAAAGAGACACATAGCATCTAAAAGACTCATTTTCCCGTCCTTTTACTATTTAGGTCAGCTTCCCCACACACTGAGTCTGTAGCCACCGCAGAACAATGGCCTTTACCCCCCCAAAGATACGGACACTTCACGGGTAAGACTCAACGCTACTCACCATTTCGTCGTATGCATCTTTGCTTAGTCTCGGGGTGAGCTTAATGGTCCCCATAAACACGAAAAATAAACCCAGAGCAAAAGAAAGGGCCACAATAGTTATTGTCCTTGGTGAAGCCATCATTCGCTAACGTGCATGCGGCCGGGCGCTTCCCGCTGAGCTGAATGAAAGTCTGACCGTTTCCCGGTGAAGATGCGCGAGGGGGATGGGCTTCTGGAGCTACCACAAAAATGGCGACTGGTCCCTGCCTGCTCCGCATCCAGCAGCAGCAGGGAGGGGGCTGTGGGAAGACCAACTTCTCAGCTTAGTTTAAGAATAAGATTAAAGGGACAAGCATCGTACGTGAAACTCCCATAGTGCTGAATTATGGTTATTAGCTGACATGGAATATGTTTTTACAGTTTGCCAAGATAAAAGCTCTGAGTTCAAGTTGCTTAACAACAACTTTATATATGAGTTTTGTGCCTCTCTGAGATAATAACAAAAATAGGTAACTTATATAAAACCCACTTCTGTGCTGTATGCTGAGATAGATGTTTGCATGCATCATCATGCACATGAATGTCATGGCAATTTTGCGCTTTTAATTATTTCTTTGAAATGTTCGTTTTCTGGGGTGTGAATGATTTCGAAAAACAACAAATGGGTGCACAGACTTGAAGTTGTTTAGGATTTTCTCAAATCTACAAAGGGTCAAAAGTGTACATATAGGCTCAAATGTAAACCTACACCACCACTAATATTTGCTTAAACGCCCCTTAACAAGTTGCACCAGATGCTTTTGGGAGCCCTCAACAAGCCTCTGGCTGGATATTGGACCACTCTTCTAGGGAGAATTGGTAGTTCATTTAAATTGGTTGGTTTCCTGGCACAGGCCCAGCTTTCAAGTACAGTCCACAAATTCAGTAGGGTTCAACAGGGTTGAGAAGCTTAAAGTTGGCCTGTTTTATACTTTCTAGTACAGGCTTTGATGTGTGCTCGGGTTCATTGTCCTATTCGAACATCCAGCTGTATCGAAGTTTCAGCCATCTAGGTGTTGATTTGAGGTGAAGTTGAGGGGTAGCCCTTCATTATTCCATCCACTTTGTGCCATGTACCAGTATCACTGGCAAAAAAAAAAAAAAAAAAACAGCCCCAGAACATGGTGCTGCCACCATTATTCTTGACAGCTGGTACAGTGTTGTTATGTTTGTCCCCTTCACTCATACAAACATACCTCTTGTCATTGTAGCCAGATAGTTTAATCTTTGTCTTGTCTGACCATAAAATGTTTCTCCAGATGGCATTTGGCTTATACATATGAGCAGCTCCAAGTTTCAGTTGCGCTTGAAGGTGTTGATTTTGTAGCAGGGGCTTCTTTCTTGGTTGGTTACCCTCTCAGCCCATGGTGAAGAAAACCTTGCTTCACTGTCGACCGTGGTGCTGGTGTTCCAGCAATTTCCATTTCAAAGCAGGCTTGAGCCTTGCTGGTCCCATGGTTGATCCTGAACATCCTAACAAATTTTTCTATCATCATGGGTGACATTTTAGGTCCTCTTTCTGACCTTGGCAAAGTCACGTCTAAAGGAATTGTACATCTTTTTGGTGACTGAGGTCTTTGCAGTCCAGGATAGACCAGCATAAGTCCACACAGTCACCACTGATGTAGAGAGGGACATGGTCTGGACTGACATCTTCCTGATGTCAAAGATGATTTGTTTTCCTGATGTTCAGTGTCAGGTTGTTTGCTGAAATCCAAACTGACAATTTCAGGACTTTAGGTAACCTTGTCCCTATCTGAGATGTGTCCACCAACTATGTTATCATATGGTAATGTGCTGATGGTGTTACTGGTATGGGCTGGACTGCAGTCATGGGTGTAGAGAGTAAACATGGGGATCAGTGGAGACAAAGGACAAAAAGGAGAGCAGTTGTAGAGTTTTATAGGGAGTGGATTTCCTGAAGTGTTCTTTATGGCAGCATGGTTGAATAAGTCTGAGTGAGAAGGTGCTCTGCTCTCTTGTGTAGTGTGGAATGACGTGGGTGAGATGAGATGAGATGAGATGAGATTTGTTCATGATGGAGAGCAGTTTGTCCAGTGACCTCATGTCCCTCACTGACTGAAATGCCTCCAGATTCTGGGCAATAATGAATCCACCCTTGTGTATTGTTTGTTGATGTCGCTGGCACCTCTGATACTGCCCAACACCAGGCAAAAGGAAAATAAATTCCACTTTGAAAATGTGGTATTATTGCAAACTGATGATTGCTTCAACATCAGCTTTCAGTGAGTGAACGAGGGGAAGCCATTGACAGGCTGTCAGTGAAAGCTGCACTCAGCGATCGGCAAACTGTGAGCAGCTGTGGAAGTGCGACAGTCCTGCCCCCTGTGGAGGACATGGCTGCTAATGCAAATTCATGTTTTCGCGCATCATATTTGCACATGTTAAAGAAATTAGACATGAAATGTTCCCACACAGCTTTTTTACTTAGTAAGTGGATTTTGCATCTGTTTCCTCATGCGTTAACTGGCAATTTTCTTTTGTCTGCACAGCTTTAGAAATAGGATTTTTGTAGACTAAAAATGTTGCAGGGCTCTGGGTGGTATTTTAGGATCCTAAAAAGAAAAGCTTCCCTAAAAATCCCTCTTATATAGTCACTAGTTTCTCTTACCAATTGAACAGGTTTTTATAAAAGACAAAAGAGATATCTGTTTAATGTAAAATATGAGTCTATAGTCTGTTTAATTTACCATTGCACCACTCCTTAAGCGAACACCCACATTTCTATGAGGTCTGTTCAGCTTATTTCATCCTATTTGATTGGATTTATTATACTTTTCTCCTTGGAATAATAATCCTGTGACATATTTTAGGACAGCACTTTCACCAATGCAATATATCATATTTAAATGCTATTGCAAATGATGGAAAGGTCCTAAACTCATCAGTAAGTAATGAGGATACCACAAGCTTCCATCATAACTGATGATCAGGATCACCCAACAAATCTCTATTATCTTCATCTTGTGTTCCTTTAGTAGGTTTTGCTGAAAGCTGTTGAAGTGCAGCTGATATGGATAAAACTCACAAGTAATTCTGCCAAATCCAGAAACTGCAGCGCTAAGTCTCAAATCTGTCGGGCAATCTGGTAAACAGTTTCTCCAGATGGAGGAAAGGTGGAAAGATGCATGACTAAATATCAAATAACACCTAAAAGTACAGATTCAGCACCTTATATACTACATTTAAGCCTTTCAACCACTTTATCTTCACATCGGTTAACATCACGTGAATGTTTCTGGACTGTGGGAGAAAACAAAGGAGGATCGTGCAGCCGCTGCCCAGCACAAGCCAATTTATGAAATTGTGCAAATATATTAACAAATGTTTATTATATAACATATACTGGTGTATTATGCAAGTGATCCATTCAACAATATGCAGCACGTTCCCCAGTACACTGTTTATTGTGGGAAAATATTTAAACAATAATTACAAAAAACAGAAAAACAAAAGTTTAAAAATCCAGTTTTCCTTAAATTCAAAACTGCAAAAAATGTATATAAACAAAATCGTCTTAGATGCATTGGCCGTGTACACAAGTTTATACTTAACACATATTTTTTTTACAATGTGATATTATTTTATTAATGCACAACTATTCAGACCTGACCTTCACTACACTTTGGAGTCTGCAGCTTCTCTCCAAAGGTTCAGGAATCAGGTTGAAAGTCTACAATATGGGAAGCGATACAGAAATAGTAGTGTGTGTGTGAAGGGATGCAATGTGTTGTATACGTCTGCTGTGGACCCACATCCTCACACTCAGGCGGCAGGACACACGCACGATTCACTCTCACTGTCCCTGATCCTGACGCTCTTTCAGAGCTAGTATTGCTTTCCGGTAAAGATCTGTCAGGACACAGGTTCAACTTATAATATTAAAGCTGCGATTTCATGATGTCAGAGTCCAAAGTGTGGTTACTGTATTTTACTGGTGGATGGAAGAAGCGGATGAGGCTCACCAAAGGTTGCAGAAAGGTCCACGGGCTGCGAATAAGCTGCGGGCATCTCCTCTGTGTTGATCTTGTTTTTTCTTTTCACTTTCACAACTCTCTTCTTCTTCCTCTTTTCTCCTTTAACTAGACAGAAGACAAAAAATAAATACAATTACATTTGAGATTCTTAAGCAGCTACACACTAAAACAGAGTGTAATCCAATAACAGCTTTTGGGAACCTTTCAGTGGTTTCTCGTCATTCTCGGGTGATTCTGGCACATCCTGCGTCTCTTCTTTCACCTTTGTTTTGCGTTTAAGTTTGCCTTTTTTTGGAGGGATCAGGGCACTGCTGGCTTTGTCTCTCTGACCAGAGTTTTCTTGCTCTCCTTCATTGCAATCACCGTCTTCCTCTTCGTGTTCATTGGCCGGTCCCTCATCTTTTTCACCTTTCTTCACCTTAACTGACTTCTTCTTCTTCGTCGTCTTTAGCTTCTTTTTCAGCGAAGTATCCTGGAAATAGATTTAATTTAAAGCAACAATAAGTTTATAGACATAATCACATTCTACATCACCAAAATAAAAATAAAAAACAAGAGAATGGCGTCACAAAGGGTAAAAACGAACTACAGCATACATTTTGATTTGTCACTGCAAGGAAAGCATAGGTGGAATTACAAATCATAATAATAAAAATAAAATCCTCAGTGTTTCCCCTATTGTTAAATCAGATGACCTCTAAATTAAGATCAACTGGCATTACTGAGAGAGGCTGAGAATACAGACTAGGTTTAGGGTAAGAGATGAGTAAGGACTATAAATATGAATTGACTGATCAGCTCATAGAGTGTTATTCAACAGCAGTTCTGGTAAATCAATACATACTGAATATCTTTAAGCTGTTTGTCAGGGAAAACATGATTTGAATTTGTTCTCCAAAGCTGAGGTGGGCATTTTTCTGTATTTTTGAAAATGCAGACTATTAAACAAATCTTGCATGCCGACATTTACACTGATCATCAATAGAATTGCCAGGTTAATCATTAATCGTAGGCCTATTGAAGTGAATTTAAAAACGGAGCATTTAAGGTAACAGGTAAAATCATAGTAGAACAAACGCATGAAGGCAGACAGCAGCTACAGTACACATCATGTGCAGTTTAATACAACCGAATATAACAGATCTGCCACAGAAACAAATTTAGGATTACGAAATTACATTTTTGCATAACACACTATTGTGCATTTAATGGTTTCAAGTAGATTTAAATGTGTTTCGCATGAGCTTGGCAAAGCGTTAGAAATTCTTCGAGAAGCACCATCATTATTTGCGTTGGTACCATAATTTTTCTATGAAGAATTTATGACCCAGCTGCTGATTGCATTAGATTTTATAAGCTTTTAAAAAGAATGCAAGATATTTTTCTGACCTTTTGCAGCATATTCCGAATGGGTTGCAGCTTTCCTTCGCTCTTGGGGTTTTTCTCCTTGTCTTTGGGCCGATGAACCTTGCGAAGATCTGACTTGCTGGATCTTATTCTGAGGTGATAACAAATTCGTGTTAAAACATTAATGCCATTATCAGCAATAACTGACCTGTGAAGGCTTCTCTTACCGTTCAACCTTGGTTTTTCTTTGCACTTTCTCCACTTTTACATTCCTCTCCCTCTCTCTTGGCTCCAGAGGCCTTTTGCTGTCCTGAGCTACACGAGCACACAGCTCTGGATAATCCAGACAAACAGCTCGCAGCAACCATCGAAGGCCTCGCAGAGTCTTTCTGTCTGACCAGCGCCGCAGGTCCATTAAGGCTGAACAAGGCTCCTGAGTGGAAACAGAAAGAAAGCTCAGATTCTTTGCACATCTAAGGTGTCAACCTATAATTCTTTGCTGCAGTGCTGTCTATATTTTATTAAAAAAAGATTTAAGTCTGATTAGATCATTCATTTTGAAATATTACTTACAATATGGCACAGGGAGCGGCTCTGGTTGACCAACTTCTCTAAAGACAAAGTCTCAATCAATTCGCTACCCAGCAAAGCATTCATTTTATCCTGTTTGTTGGCCAGTCTGAAAGCAAAAAAGTCACTGTTACAATTAATGTTTTGGTCTATATTTTTACATATGAGCCACCAGGGGGCACTGTTTGCACACGATTTGAGATCTGATGTAAAATTCAGACATATAAAACAGAGTGTAATTACACTAGTAGAGGTTTTCCTGCTACCCTCGGCTGTTTCAGCAGGTCTGAAAGAACCTCCCTGACTTCCTTTATCCTCTGCCTGTCACCAGAGTCCACAACAAAGATGATGCCATGAGCCTCTCCATAGAGTTCCCTCCAGGTGCCACGGGACTCTGCTGATCCTCCAACATCCAAGAGTGTGACCAGATAATTCTCCACTCTCAGCTCATGTCTAATGCAGCCATGGGTGGGTCCTGATTCAACAACATTGGCGACTGAAGGGGGAAAAAAACACAGGTGGTTGTATTTCCAGAATAAACACTTGAGGCTCGACCCAAGGTAAAGTCACATGCACATTACCTCTTAACATGCCTCTGATGGAGGATGTTTTTCCTGCTTTGTCAAGACCAACCACAAGAATGGTCACTTTCCTGCAGACAAATACATATTGATATTAGCTTCAGTTGACTTGTGTGGATTTCAGGAACAATAAATGAGACGATTCTAAAAGAATGTCTAAAAATAATCTCCTTGAGAGATTGCGAGAGGAAGTATTTTAATTTTGGTAATTTAGGCAGGAAGATTGTGAAAGTGTAATATTTGTACCTGATTGGCTCCTGTATTTTGGAGACCCAGTTGCAGCAGTTGCTCATCAGGTTGAACATGTTTACTTGAGGTGAGCAAGGTGTGCACAGTGGCCACCATCTTCTCTGGAACTGGTACCTGCAGACAGATGGTAAATCTCAGTGTGACTCACACACACATACGCAGATAAGGTTGGAAGGTTGAGTCACTTGGGAACAAGGCCAGATCCATCGCAAAGATGCTTTGTGTCTATCTCCTGTGGACTTAGGATACATTTACAGATGGCCGCAGTTCATTCACTGCCAAGGGTTATCCAGGGTGGGGCTTCCGGGCCAGTTAAAACCCTTGGTGGAATTTTATATGGCCCTTCATGAGAAGGAAATAATTCACTGCTTTAAACAGTTCATATCTATGCATGATAGCAGCGAAGAGCAAGACTGCAGGGAGATTTGTCTTTAACTTAAACTCTTCCGTCCACTGAAGCAGATAAAATTTCCTAATTTTGATGTGAAGACATATAACAGCCCCCCTCCCCAAACAGCAGTAAACCAAATCATAATTAAAAACATGAAACACCATGCTCTCATCAAGCCTCCTAGGCATCAAAATTCTGAGATCTGCTCCACTAACACAGGTTCTGTAGAAAGTCCACCATAGCAGCTAATCTAATTTTCAGAGATTTTTTTCTCTTCTTTCTGGGACTGATGATCTATTTTCTCTACAGCCACGTGCTTCACAAATACTTTCTTAACTGCTAATCTAACATGTGGGCTTAAGCCTCTCCAAACACCCCTCGAACACGTCACTACAAGCAAGTATTGTGTCAAATTTCTCAGTAACTTGTACTGATATTATCTTTGATGGCACTGAATGTGTGTTTGCCTCGTAAAAGCTCGCTAACATGTCACTGGATGCATGAGCAGTCATCCTGAAACTTCCCAATAAACACACAGCAGGTGCATCTGAGGTAAGCCATGTGCTAAAAAAAAAAAACCCACACATGGGCAGATCTTCCTTTGTCAAGAGCATCTGTTTAGGTTCAGTAATCTGCTAAAGCCAGTTTAGAATGGCCTGCTTTTACAGTGTTGTTAACAAGCTGCCCCATATTTGTACTGGCTGTAGATGAGGGCATCCCTGTTTCTGCTATGGTCTAAGGAAGACTGGTTTTTATATGAGAAATCTCAGTGTTTTCGACATTTAAACCAAGTTAGTTAGTTATGAGTAGTAGTAAAACACAAGAGAATCACCTATGCAAGGAACTGAATGTGCAAGTTTTGTGTAGGACTGAGTAATGTCAGTCCTTTTTAAGCATCAAACCCATGAAGAGCACTAAAAATAACATTAAATGGATACGCTAAGTCTGTAAAATGCAAAACATCAGTCAAGTTTTATCATTTTAAGGATTTAAGAGTTTTTAAGAGTTTTCTTCCAGTAACACAGTAATGATTTAATATTTAGGTTTTGGCTAAACTATAATTTTGAAATATACAGTATTCATACATAATTGATTTTTAGTCAAATTAAAAGGCATAAATAAAATAGAAACAGGACTACTAACAATGAAAAATAAGAAGCAGTTTTCTATAGTTTGATTTATTATTTTTTTTAATCCCAAATTATCAGAACAAAAGATTTAAAAAAAACAACTTTTTATGTAAATTTTAAATCTAGCATAAACCAACAGTTAATTGATTTGGAATCCCCACTAAAGCAAAGCAGCAGTTTTGACTGTTATTTTTTTCTATAACATGAGAACAACTGTCCTGAAAGAAAACACGCTGGTCTGGATTCATACAAACACCAACAGTGTCACATGCCTGGTGAAATGCAGTCACTCTGTAACTCACAGAAAAGCATTTTAAATTCAGCAGGAACTATTACCTGATACGTCTACATGTAAAAGTTGCAAGATTTAGCCATCTGCGCAATGAATACTCACAGAAGTATGTCTATGTCCATGCATTTGTTTGGGTGCTCGTCTTCACTAACATCTTGTACCCATCGGCTACAGAACTAATCAGGCTCACACTAAGCCTTTGGTCACCCCATGTGGGAGGTGCAATCTGGAAAATGTTGTATTGGCTTTTCAACCAATCCCAGAGCTCTCTGAACCAACTTCTAATCCCATTGGATGGCGTGGTCCTTCTGGAAGTCGACCAAATGAAGCTGCTTATATCCATCCCCCGGAAAACTAAATTTGTCAAGTGGTGTGATCTGTGGCGTGCTGTGATCTCCTTTTCTTGGTCAAGACAGAAATTGGTAGCAGAGACAGATTTGGGTTTACAATTTCAGTCTCTCAGTGAGATAATGACACCACGAGGGACGTTTTAATGTGTCACACTGAGTTTACAATTAAAACAAAGATTACAACCACCTAATATTCTGTTGTGCCTCCTTGTGCCTTAAGAGCAGGTCAGATCCATCAATGCATGGACAAGAGAATACCTGGGGGTATCACAGTGGGGGAGGCTGCTGCTGTCGGGGTGTGCCAGTGCACTGGGAGAGGGTGCTTAGTAAGCAGCAATGTTTTTATTGCTTGGTTCTTGTGAAAAATAAAAAATAACCCCAGGACTCAAGGTTTATCAGGAAAACACTAAATTATGTCTTTTAGCTTTTCTGAAAAGAATCTACATAAAAAAAATAATATTTATTGTCAAAGTGAAAACAGATTTATATAATTAAATAAAATATATCACGTAAAATAAGTTACTGCATAAATATCCCCCCCCCCCAATTAAAGTGACTGATCTAATTCAAAAGCAGTCCAGCCAGATGGCTGTAGCAACTGCACAATTTGTGAAACGGATATCACCTAAGTGCAGTGTATGTGTCTCAAGTGATTTTAGTACAAAGGCACCCATGTCTGGAAGGTCCAGTCACTGGTTAATCAATATTTCTGGTTACAGTTACACCAGGATCATAAAAGAACACTCAAAGCAACTCAAAGAAAAAGTTATTGAAAAGTATAATTCAGGGCATGGGTACAAAAAAAAAAATCCAAGTCATTGAACATTCCCTGGAGCTCAGGTAATGGAAATGTAAAGCATGTGTAAGTCAGCCGAGAGCAGGTCATTGTCCTTAAAACTGAGTGACAGTGCAAGAAGAAGAGTGGTGAGGGAGGCCACAGAGACAGGACAGCTATGACCAGTCAGAAGAAGTTAAAAGCTCCAGCAGCTGAACAACATCTGTTGCCTGGGTTCTTCACCAGTCAAAGCTTTATGGGAGAGTGCTGTGGTAAATGACCATTGAGCAGCAAGGCTGCAACCATTGCAGGTACTACCTCAGTTTTTCTATTTTTATCGATCTATGCTTTATTTTAAAAAGCTTAGCACAACAGCTCTGTGGAGCACTATATAAGCAGAAACAAAATCAGCTTAAAACCCCAAGCAATCCCCTCACCCACCTCCCCATTTAAAGGTTCTCTCCCAGAACCTTTAAATCGTGTTCAGAGTTCTGGGGACACATTTGCCTGAAACCCCGAAGAAGAAAAAAAAGGACAAAACAGGTGAGTCAGTGTTACACCATAAATCTATCTGCACAAAATCAGCACCCATATTCACAATAATAGCACAAATGCATTACCCACACTTTTCTAAACCACATGATAATCACTTAGATTTGCAGCTAAAGCTGTTTCTTTATCTTACAGCATCTGCCCACCATACACAGTGTAGCTGCGCAAGTGCCTAGAAGACAGAATCACACAAATAATTAAAATGTTTAATAAATATTAGTTTTCATGCGTAAATATCTTTCTCTATGCGTAAATGTTTTTTAAGGGAATTAAAGGAGAACTTTTGATGAGGCAGGATAATAAAAATGCAACAATTATTGGTGGATACATGCTCCTTTATGCATGTCTGTGTGCATAATATTGTGCATATGATTTTGTTTTTTATGTGCGTCCTCTATTTTTAGGGTGACTTTTTACCATTTCGGGTGCAATATCAGGCTGGCTATTACTTATGACTCTTGACTTTTTTTTGTCCTGCTTTTTTCATTTCTCAAAAAGCACAACAATAACAAAATAAATAGATTTTAAAAAATGTATTCAATGTTAATAATTATGAGGAGAGAAATAACGTGTGATTATATTTATGTAAAAAAAGGAAAGTCAAGTTTATTTACATATTTATTCACATATTTATATTTATTATTAAGAAAGCATCATCTGACTATATTGCATAATGTTATTAATGCCTTAATTAAGTTGTCCAGTACGTTGTCCATGTAATGTCAACCGCTAGATGGCGTCATAGCCACCGGATCTATTGTTGCTGTGCACCATACAGTGAATCCAGAGTTTTTCCTGGCTCAGCATCGGCTCAGAATGCACACAAGCACAACCAGCACAACCACTCTGAGTATATTAAAGGCTGTTAGTCTGTGTTGTCTTGTTTTAATCAAATCTGTATATTTTCTTCTTGTTTGTTTCTGAACATTTGTAAGGAGAAATGTGAATAAGTAAATAACAACCAAATTGACAAAAGTGATTAAAGTAATGTAATTACAGTTCTGCTGATTTTTCTTTGATTTTGGCTGAAAACACTTTGCTGGCACCAATTATGACAAATTCCTCAGTACAGGAAAAACCCTTAATATTATAAATGAATCTAAAAACAAGTCACCTTACAGATTCCCCTAAAACCCTATGCTCAGCAAAAATCCTACACATAGTTAGGGTGAGTGAAAGAGGTGGGGCTTCTGCAGCCATGATTCAATTTGTGAGCAAATAAATATGTAATGGCGTCTTTCAGAGACTGGGATCAGTGGCTTCTGTGAGAGCTTTATCTCATTATGTCATTAAACCGACTTCCAATCAGGCCCTACCTTCCTCTGCTGAGTAAACTCATCCAAAGCTCTGACCACAGCCCTGCGTCAGCTGACACACACACACAGTGATAAACAGCAGCAGTTCAGCACCACACCCCTATCTCCTCCTGTTGTCCACACTGCTATCATGTTTCAAAGACCCCCAACTTCCAGTATTGCTACTGCTTTTCAGCTTAGATTAGGCTGCTTTTCACTTTCTGGATTGGAATACTGTTGAGAGAACTGTTGGATATTTTGCAAAGCAATCACTGTATTTCCTGTATTTTGTTGAATGAATGAATGCATGCTTGGCAGTACCTTGCTCTTTCTTATGCACACATTTGGACAGACCCAGACTGAATAACACAGAACACATGTCATTCTTGGAGCTTTCTCTCTTCTGTTTTCAACCTGTCCAGTCTGAAGCCACAAACCACTCCATCACCCAGTATATGCATTAATAGTGCAAGAACCTGCTTTACGTGTCTTGATGCATGCTCCCACTGAAAACGCTACATCCAGATGAGCAATACCAACTTTTTGGGAACCTCCTTTACGTTAGGTCCCTTTTTCAATGCCAGACATGATGAAGGGCAGCTGATTAGAGAAGAAGAGGTCACGTTTGGGTGAGCTGTATTGAAAAACTGGAAGAACTTGCTTTGGGTGGGGTTTGTTTTGTAGAGAAGAGGAAATTATAGTGCAATAATTTATCCACAATTGTGTAAACTGAGCTTCTTCTCCTGATTAGTTAAAAAAAATAAAAAAGAACACTGGGGGGCTTATTTAAAAGCTTTTGGCTCAACAGTGTTTTAACCTGGCTGATCAGAAAAGGTGAAAATCCCTGAAAAACGGTCAAGTAATAACTGAACTGAACCCCCACATGTGTGGGTTGAGAGGAGGTATTAGGCAATTCACTCCAGCTTGTGGCTTTCTCATGCGCCTTGAACAGCGATAACCCTTGTTTGCGTAAATAGATGAGCAAACAACCAAATGGTTCCCACTTGTACTACAGAGTGCATTGACTAATGAGTGCCCTCCTAACAAACAGTAACACAGGAAACATCTTTGTGAAACTGGGTGAGACACTGGGTGTAGTTTTAGGAGTTCCCTGCAGCTGTTCATGTGCCTGCTCCACTCTCAGGCCTGAAGGTTACTACAACAGAACCAAGCCCGGCCTGCATGTGGAAACTATAAATGGAAGTGAAAATGATCTCTGTGCGCTCGCCTTCACAGTGCTTTACCATTTGGATAGGACAGACCGGCTACTCTATGCAATAAAAGTGTAGCGTTGTTTTTCCGTTGTTCTTACCACCGTGTGTGTAAGAGTGAGGGGAGATTAGTCTGAGAATAAAACACAAGAATTGGTTGGGTTTGTTTAACATTTTCTCACAGGTTATTAGTAGTTATTGAAGATGAACTCAGACGCACTAGTTTCTTTGGAGATTTGACCTCCTCCTTCACTTGTGTCAGTGAAGGAGGAGGTCCTTCACTGACACAAGTGAGTTTTCCTTCACTTGTGTCAGGAAAACTCCCAGTGTCAGTGGGAGTTTTCCTGTGCAGCCAGCCACATGTTGGCCCACTGAGAGTAAACCTTAAACACGTTGGGGTTTTTTTTTTCCCACTTCTATCTGCTTTGTTTTACCATATTTTACACAAAGGCTGGCTATGGTTAAAAGTTTCTTATCTCTGATTTGGTGCTGTGTAGTTCTATGCTTACTCACTGCAATTTTAAAGTCCTTAGATAATCGTTTTATTAATCGTGAAACATCATTTAATTGACAGAGTGAACACTGCACTGTAATAATTACAATTCACGTTTATAAAAGTCTTATATTCGGATATTGTGTGTGTGCGTGTATTTTAATATGAGTAGATGTGATTTAATATGAGTCTCATTTCCTTTATTTCACCTTGTGTACTCATTAGTGCACATACTCAGCACGTTGAATAGTCTTCCTTCACTTGTATCCGTATTGCCCATTTTAGGGGAGTTTGCCTATAATCTGATCTTTCCCTCCATGAGCTCGTCTTGTTTATTTTGAAAGCTGCCATTCATCATTTCCGGTGCCTCTCTGAGTTTCGGCTTGACTTGACGCAGCTGTTGCATGAAACACTGAAAACATGACCCGAACACAGCCACACGCCAACACGGAGGAACTCAAAACACCCCCAGGCCGGAGCCAAATCCTCTCTGTTTAACCAGGAACAACTACGAGCGTCGGGGCGCTTCAGAACACCGCCGAGTTTGGACGATCGTCGGCCGGTTGGAGTTATTGTGAGAAATGGGTGTATGACTGGACTGAACTTTGCCAACCCTGCCACACTGACGCTGCACAAACGGACAGTGAGGTGGTTTACATTTAGCGAAACGCGAAGATACCGATGTTATACCGGAACGCCACGTAAGACGAGGACGACGGGGAAACGGAATACAAAAGCCTCCGGGGGGGGCGAGTGGATGCCTGCAGTCGGGTAGTCAAGTTATACGTAATGAGGAAAGTTTGGAGGGACAGCGCATCAAAGGAAATATTTTGGAGGGAGGTTCCTATTAAAGTGGCACTCTGACTTCACGCTTTGCGCGGCGTAAACATCAAAATTGCTATGTGCGAAGTGGCCATGGAGGAGCAGGACAGGGAGATCTCGGACGTGGAGCAGTGCTCCTCTGTGGCGGAGAACGGGGTCATGCTGGTGGTCAATCACAGCCGGGTCCGTCCTCCCTTCAGCGTCGTGCTGGCCACCGTGCTCTACTGCGCCGAGTTCATCACGGCCGCCGTGCTCTGCAGCATGTACCATCGCACGGAGGATGTGATCTGGATGAGCTTCACCATCGTCTTCATGCTGGTGCCCGCTGTGCTCATTCAGCTAGCCTTAACTTTTATCCACAGAGACCTGGGTCGGGACCGGCCTCTGGTCCTCTTCCTGCACCTGCTGCTGCTGGGCCCGGTTATCAGGTAAATGGGAAACGTGGCCAGTGTGTGCGCAAAAAAAAAAAAAAAAGGTTTAAT
>VURO01001089.1:0-11533 GCA_015108175.1 Pelvicachromis taeniatus
CCGGCAGAACCAGGCTCAGGGAGGGGCGGCCATGTGCTGCGACCGGTTGGGGTGAAAGAAGGAAGACAGGATAGAGACATGCTGTGGAAGAGAGACAGAGATTAATAACAAGTATGGTTGAATGCAGGGAGATCTATTAACACATGGTGAATGAGAAAGGTGACTGAAAAGGAAAAACTCAATAAATCAAGGGGGTCCCCCAGCAGTCTGAACCTATAGCAGCATAACTAAGGGAGGATTCAGGGTCACCTGATCCAGCCCTAACTATATGCTTTAGCAAAAAGGAAAGTTTTAAGCCTAATCTTAAAAGTAGAGATAGTGTCTGTCTCCCGAATCCAAACTGGAAGCTGGTTCCATAGAAGAGGGGCCTGAAAACTGAAGGCTCTCCCTCCCATTCTACTTTTAAATACTCTAGGAACAACAAGTAAGCCAGCAGTGTGAGAGCGAAGTGCTCTAATGGGGTGATATGGTACTATCACCCCATAAGGAGAAGATTCACAGTCTGACTCTTATGTGGTCTAACGGGCTGATGAGTGTACATCAAACTGTTGCAGTGGTTGGATGTGCAGAACAAGGTTTAAAAACAGCTTTACTGCAGCAAACATCACTCAGATGAACAAATTGTAGCTATCTAGTTTCAGGGTTACACACTGCTCAAAATGATTTAGTTCTCCTTTTTTAGTCTTTTTGTACAATGCTTATCTGTGGTCTGCTGTGTGTTGAAACTGCGGATTTATGACTCAGGATTACAGAACAAATCTACCTATGGACACAAATAAATTAACCTGAACGTGTTTATGCATCAAAATCAATCAATTACAGATTAGAACTAAATAATAAATAGACATGCAAAATCTCAAATTTTAGAGTTAGACAAATGTTTCAGTCTAACCTGCCTAAGTTGGCAAAGCATCTCATGGATGGAAACAGCATCTAGCTATTGAAAATAATAATAATAATCAAAATAAGTACATTTCCAAAAATGTAAGTGCAATGTTTTTGGTAAACCTCTTCAATGCCAGATGTCTTTGCTTCAATCACATCATTTCAATAATATTTTCGTTCGCTTGTATAATTTTGATAGACGGAAATGACCCCAAAAAAAGAACTAATCACCCCTCCTCCCTCATAAAAAAATACTAAAGTTTTTTAGCTTTGTCGTTATTTGTGACGCTCCAACGCTCACACACACCTGTGTTTACCGGTCCTCCTCCGATGCTAACAGCTTCCCGCAGCGTGCTGCAGTTTATTCCTCTGAGACGCACGTGACCGTTCTTCCCGGCGCGCATCCACGTGCGATTGTTTTCATTCCGACGATGCTGCGGCAACCACGGCTGCTCTCTGACGTCACCGAGCTGGCAGGCAGGAGGCGGTTCGGCAGTTTGAACCACGAACGGAGAGAGTGTGTGTGTGTGTGTATGTGTGTGTTAGAGAGAGTGAGTGAGTGTGTGTGTGTGTAGATAGAAACTGGTTTGTCCGGTCACGGCACGCAGGCGAGTGTTTCACAGCCGCCGTGTTCAGATTCGGAAAGGAAATTAAGGACAATACCGACGAAGAAGAAGAGGGGGGAGAAAAAAAAAAAAAGAAGAAGGTCGCGGCCGTTGGCGCTCAGTGAAACTTTAAGATGGAAAATTCATCCAGCAACAGCCGGTTTCGCTCCGCAGTGTTCAACCACGGTGAGTCCTCACATCCGACGCTGAATGCAGGGATGCTCGTCTACTTTCTGAATAGGACCTACCTAAAATAAATAAATAATCACATGTCTTTCCTTTTAAACTGTATCATCATCATTATTATTATTTAATCAATTAAGCACACAAATCATAACAATCCTCATCATGTCACTTCTGTTTGGCTACAGGACCGGGTTGTAAGCCGGTGATATAAGTGCATGTTTTATTTTTATGGGTCCACTTAGACAGACAGGACAGGATTGAGGGTACACTTCGTCCCGCTGGATGAAAAATCCTTGGAAAGCCTGGCAGCAGCCTGAGCTCCACACGGGACGACAGCACTGTAATTCTGCAGCTAAAGACTCACCACACCGAACTATTTCTGGACCACGCAGATCTGCAGTCAGCTCCATAAATATTTGGATAGTGACACTGTGTGGGTTTTTTTTGTTGTGTTTTTTTGTTTTTTACTTTTCTCTGTCATTTAGCATCAAAGGATTGGTATGAGCTCTTACGAGGTGATTAAAATGGAGACATTTGGCTTTAATTCAAGAGGTTTAACAAAAGTATTGGGCGGAGGGGGGGTCTTATAGACATCAAGTGCAGAGCTTCCTCCCCTTCCAGCTGCCTTCACTTGGCTGGTAATTAGTGTAGCTATGTGACCTGAAAAGGTTGCAGATAAGGACCACAGCTTCATTGTGTCATTATAAAACCAGTGTGGCGGTGTACAGCACCAAAACGACTGTATTGACTAGCTGGATGGAGAGCTTACAGAATACATTATAGCATCACCATAAAACAAGAAGTGGTTCAGTTTGTTGTCTCAGAAAGCTTTTCACTGACACCGTCATGTTTTTCTTTCTCCAGTTGGATGTTGTGGAATGACATTCGACAGCCCAAAACCAAACATTGGGCTCCGCTGCCAAGATATTTGTAAAGTTTGGTCTTTTTCATAGGTGTTTTAGAAATTTGTGGACACATTGTGTTCTCTTGACATCAAATAGATTTGGTTCCCGGTTGTAAACAGTTTGAATCTCACCTGGATCTTATTGTGTCGGTGTGGGCACAGAGAGTAGTTTATCGGGTAACAGTGATCTTGTGATGTGAAGTACCGGAGGCTGCAGTTGAGCTGAAACATTCCCCTCATTGAAACAGCTGCCCTGTGGTGTACTGTATGCACAGAGGGGTTGTGTAATGGATACAAACATGGCGAGGAGAAAGTGGGAGGTGATGAGTGCTCTTGTGCTTGAGCGTTCATGTGATAGTCTTTTCGTGCATTGCACATGTCATATGTTGCGCTCAGATGATGATTAGAAATATGCAGCAAAGCTTTTACTTTGTCAGCTCTGTGCTCACTGTCTCAGCTCTAAGTACTAGTAAGGTTATACTACTATGTTGATTTAAGCAATAAAACAGTCCCTGCTGCAGGAAATGAGACTGTCCAGAAACGGACCTTCCGCATCCCTTTTGAACCCAGAGCTGTTTCTATTCGATTTGTATCCAGAAAAGTATAACCATAATAACATGCCCAAGCCTTAATAGAGCTCAGTCTTTTAAATGCCAAAAAAAATTTACTCCCAAATCAGATGTTACACAATGGATAAGACGGGATACATACTGGAAGACGAATAAAGTTTGAAGACACTTTTAAACTCTGTAAAACATTTGGATCCATCAGAGTTAATCATGCAGTGTTTGGTTTGTTATACACTGTAGAAGTATTGGGCCACAACCCTTAATCTTTGAATACAGGTGTTTCATTTAGTCCCATTGCCACTGGTGTATAAAATCCAGCACTTAGCTTCCTTAGCTTAGCTTCTTCCCTCCTGAATATTCTACAGTCAGCTGTAAGTGGTATTATTGCAAAGTGGAAGCATTTAGGAAGCACTGCAACTCCACCTGGCCTCAGTAACTGCAGAGCTCCAATCCTTCTTTGGCATTAATATCAGCATGAAAACTGTGCTGGGAGCTTCATAGCATGGGTTTCCAAGGCTGGTCAGCTCCTGTAGGTGCAGTGTGTGGGGGGCTCAGACCTTTTATCCATGTAGTGTGTGCTTTGAATGGAAAAAGAGATTTTGTTTATATATGGATTGCTAAGTCCATTGAATGGTTGGGCATTTACCTCTTTGTTTTCTTTATTGTTTCTACTCTCTGTTTTGTTCTGGTTTTGTTTGGGGATTTTTTGTTTGTTTGTTTTTTCATTTTAGCAAAAATATTGGGGGGGATTAAGTATTTAAGTTTTGAGTGCTAGATGGCTGCATTATTAAGCTAAACCCTGGTCATTAGGCCAGACTCACCCATTCAGACAGTGGGTGTTTGGGACAGGTGGCACAGTGTTCCTCAGGGAAAGCCTTGTCCTCCTGCTGTCTGTGGCTGTGCTGACAGCATCACTGGTGGAGGATCTCAGCTTGTAGGTCAAGAGAGGGAAAATTGGGAAGTAAAGCAAGTAGCTTTTACACTACTGTATGTACAATATCTATGAGTCCATAATTAGATGTTTTCATTCCAAAATTTGCTGATGTTTTTGGAGAGCTGTGAGTGTGAATGTTGAAGTTATCCATTTGTTGTTAGCTGTGCCATCCTGCCACAGTAATTTGGTGCTTCTGGAAGCGATGCATGCTGCTCAGTTTGGTTTTGAAGAGCAGCAGCAGTAATATGCAGCTCATACATTATATATTGTCCATATGCAGGGACGACTAAACCACCTCCTGTAACACTGCTGCTCTTCCTGAAGTGGTTGTAAATGGTGGCAGAGGCTATAATGATCTTTCAGCTTCCTGACCTGTGCCTCAGTCTGCTTTGCACGCTCACAGGCAGAGATGGTCCTGAGTTTAAAGCAGTGAATCAATATTTGTTATCCTGCCAGGAAGCCTTCCAGGATAGGCAGCTTGGAGTAAAGAAATTTGTTTTGCCTCTTAAGACCCGAAGGAATCGGTAAATGGCAAACCTCATGAATAATTTGGATCGTCGCCTGCTCGTGACTAATTACCGGAGTGGCCAAATGTTTCAAAAGTGCTAGACTTCGAGATCGGTGCCAGTTTACTGCTATTTTTATCTGAACCTTTCACCAGTACGAGACTTCTGTGTGAAGTGGTAGTTTTCAAAGGTTATTTTCCTTGCTTTCTGTCAAACTAAATTCCTGGCTAGCCCACTCCAACTCTGTAAACCCACCAGGAGCCTCTGCCACAAATTATTCTGTCCTTTAAGCATATGGGCTTGCAGCATCCTCACTTGAGCTTTACCACAAGCCACATGCTGATATTGTCGCTTTTCAAACACACGTCCATCCATCCATCCATCCATCCAATTATTTTCTTCCCTATATCTAAGTTCACAGTTGGAGACGTAGGATACAACCTGCACAAGCTCCCAAACACCCAATGGGATCCAAATTTTGTCCATTATTTCTTGTGTGTATTTCAGTAAAAGTTGATCCATGTCACTGAAACATTTTTTGATATCTTAGTGCCAGAAAGAAAGAGAGTGTTTCTGCTGTCACGGTTCAATTGTGGGATTATGATTGAGTATAAAAATAATGAAAATAATTTTTGGTCTTCAAAAGAATGCTCTACAAATATATGTTAGCGTTGAATGTATTATTGCCAACTTGTTTGTTATTTTATTTATTTTTTTGTCGGCAAGAGTGTTGTGTGTTTAAGATTGTTTGACTTACTCTGCTGTGTTAATATTGAGACACCATTCAGCAGACTGTTTTGGAGTATTTTGTGTTTTCTGTTTGGTATCAGTATTTACTTTCTCAGATAATCAGCATTTTCTTTGCATTTAAATATTCACTTAAGTTTCAGATTTGCTCATGTTTTGTCTGTATGACTAAACATTTTGATATTTATGTGTTTCTTCTCCTCCCCTATGTGTCCGACCTGTGTTGGATGTCATCCTCCTCCGACCAGATGATGAGGTAAGAAATCCTTTTCGCTTAAATCCTACAACTGCAGACAAAGTAGGGCGCTGATGAGGCTAGGCTTGACCTTGATTATCTCGCCAAAATTAGGACATTGTGGTTTGCAGATGTCAGAGCATTGTATCCCTGCTGGCCAGATTTGTTGTTCAGTTTCTTATCTTTAACAAAAAACAGAATTCACTTTTCTTTTCACAAACTGCTCTCTCTCATCGTGTGTTTGTTTTATTGTTTTCGTTGCTTTGAATACTTTTACTGCGACATATTCTGGCCTTTTCACCTGGCTTTGTGTCAATAGGTGTGTTGACAAAGCCCAGATTTTCTTGTTCCACATGTTCTGCAGAGTGACAGCGGAGAATCTGCTATGTGTTCCAGCTTTGTTTTTTTTTCTTCTTTTGTCTGTTGGAGGATGAAAGGGCGACTGTAACCACTCAAATATGTAAAGTGAAACTCGGAGTCAGCAGCTCTCCCAAACATGTTCTGCAGTTTGAGTGACGGCAGTCATGTGTGATCAGCTTTCCAGCAACCAGATGACTGTCACCTTAGTGTCAAAACCCACTCCTGCCTTCGCTTTACTCTTTTGATGTCACTGTCCAAAACCCCACAGCTGTGTTTGGCCCCACTGACTGGTGATGAAAGAGGAGGAGGAGGAGGGGGTGTTTGTTTTCAAGCCTGAGCAGTTCAGACGGGTGGAGAGGGGTTGGATTTGCGTGGGTGTTCCTTCCTCAGCAGCATTCCTGGCCCGTGTGACAGAGCTGCAGGGTGTGTTGACAGAGGGAACAACACCTAGGGAGGAAACTTCTAGCATCTGTCCAAGACCCAGAACTGGCTGCTGCTGCTGCTGCTGTAGCTCCTGGCTGGATGACAGTATTTGCTCGTTACTCTCCCGACAGTTTGGCACATCTTTGTTGGGTATGTGATTAAATAAGCAGATGTCCGAGTCTGCATAATCTTAATTTTCGCTCTTCAAACCACACCCATTGTTGCTATTCTCATTAAACACAGTCTACTGTATCTACACATCTGAAAGCCATCATTAGGTCCAGATTGACATAAATAAAGCACCCTTCCCCTGCACCCACACCCAGTGGCTGTAAAACCACGCAGGACTGTGGGGTGTGGTGGTTGGAGAGGGTGGCTGTGGCTTCCTTTTGTTAGCCTAAAAATGCCACATGCATTCACTCACACACACGCAGACACAGAGACGTCAGATGGGCAGTACCAGCTGTGGAAACCGTGTAGAAAAGGACGGTTGCTTCTTTTGAGAGAACTTCTCCACACACACACATCACCGTGGTGCATTCCTCTGTGGCTTTTACTCAACTAGCCATTAGCTTTCTGAGGCTTCAGCTGCTGCTTGCCACTGCAACCAACATGCAGGCACTCTATAGTTGGAGTTTATTAGCCCATTAGCTCGCTAGCAACTGCAGCGGATGCTGGTTTCCCTCTCTTCTCTGATTCTCCTTTGGCTGCATCTGTTTTTCTCATCTGCTGTTGCTGCAAGTGTGCACACTTTCATTGGGTTCACTTAGAAACTGGAAATGCAGAATGTCTAGTTTATGCTGTGCCACACCCGTTTGTCAATTAACAGGCATTTCTTTGTTAAAGACATACTGGCAATACTTTCATACTATCATTGTGAAGTAAAAATAACAAGCAATTAAGCTCAGAGAATGTTGAATGATTACAGTCTGTCTTTTTTCAGTAGGGTGTTAAATGAGGACAAATGAAAACTGAATCAAGCAAAACTTTAATATTGAGTTCCATAGCTGTCTTCTTACTATAATGACCATAGTATATGTACATATATATGTACATATATTGTATGTAACCAATTTCCACCTTAATGGGTTGGCCTATCTGAATGAGACTTTGCAGGAAGATCGTCACACAAACTGCATTTATTAACAGCTTTGTGCTTTGGAAAAAGATTTCTTATGAATCCCAGTTATTTTGATTTCCCAATATATTGTGTTCATATCGTCATCTGGTCATCACTGGATCATCATTGGATCTGTGATGGAAATCTGTTTGAGTCACCACGAAATAGAGCATGAAGAATTTGAAAATTGCGCCAAAGGCCTGGTGGTGTGTGGATATTGTAAAACTACATCAATAGGCGGTAGGTAAGGCGAAATGACAACAAGCCAATAATTAAAATAAATGAATGGTAACTGTTTTGTGACAGTGGGAAGGAAGAATTCCCTTTTAACAGGAAGAAACCTCTAACAGAATCGGGCTCGGGGAGTGCCAGCCATTTGCTGCGTCTGGTTGTGGGGAAGGGGAAATGCTGGGAAAATTTTACTTTTCTAACTTAAAGGTGCCAAAACTGCAGGTTAGATTACATGTTTGATATCTGGCACATACATGACACATGCACAGTATCTTTATTTTCCCACTGTCCTCTCTGTTCTAGTATTTATCAGAACTGTTAACTTATTCCACCTGTGGTTCCTTCAGTTTCCATAAGGGTGCATCCACAGAGCATTAACTGTGAGACCTGCATGTGCTATTCCCCTTAAAGTCATTGTTCTCCCCTGTTCAAAATTTAAGAAATTATGATAATTATGGCATAAATAAATAAAATGTATAAAACCACAAAATTATATTGAAGATCAAACAAACAGATATGTAGTTTTTCAGTCTTCATTGCTGCTTTATTCCCTCAATATTTGAGAAAGGGAAACGGGAAAGGGATAGAAATGTTGCACACCTGGTCCACCTGACTGCAAATTTACACTGCTTTGGTAGTGTTTGTTATTGTGTGAATCTCAGCTACCATACAGTGTCAAATATGAACATTATATTCTCTCCTCTGTTACATTTTCTCAATGAATCCCTCGGCAATAGCGCATCTCTCCTCTGCAAGCTGTTTTATTGAGACTGTGACGTACGACTCATCAGTGAAAGCTTACCGTTCGTTCTGTGTATCTGCAAAGTGTGTGGGCTTCACTCTGAGCATGTAGTGAGATTCCCTGTGTAATGCAGACACTGTTTTGGCCCGTGGGTGTGGCTTTGACAGGCAGCCTGCTAGGCTTTTTTCAGCTTGATGCGAGGGCAAACAGTCGTGTTAGGGAGCAGGCATGCAACACTTCACTGAACACAAGGCTGCAGTAACACGGCAGTAAAAAGGCGGTGAAAGAGAAGAGATAATGGAGCGATTTTTTTTGTCAGCATTAGACGCCATCTTTTGTTTATTGTTGATGTTGAAGTATTTCCATTGAAAGATGGGCTACAAATGCACTTTTCTGTCATTATGAAAGTGGAGTATAAGAATATAATATAAGGGGGATACACAACTGTTTTTAAAAAAAAAGGCTGTATAGTATAAAATAATGTAGTTCAGCAGTCCTTATCCTGTTTCTCTGGACTTTTTTGGCTTTATTTGTGCAGTAAAGATGAAACAGTAAACAGTGTGGAGTTGAAGCAGGGACTCTGCAGCTGCTGAGAGCTTTTTAACCCTTTGGCTATGAGGTTTCCAGGAAAGTATACATTTAGCTGCTCCAGAGTCAAAGTTTGCTGGGACACTGGAATAAGACAAAACTACTGTTAATGTTGATGTTTATGCAACAGCTGTGCTCTACCTCCAGCAACAGCCTTAAATGTAGCACTAAGATGATTGTTCATGCTGATATGACTTCCTATGGAAATGATTTGATGATTTTAGGCTCATCTAGCCCTTCTTTATGCATTCTTTTGCAAACCTTTCTGGAGTAGCTGCTTGAAGACCTAATGTTGGAAATGCCTTTTTGAATCACCCTCATTCCTACTTTGAAATCCCAACTTCCCGTGCTCGCCGCTTCCTTCCTGTCCCTGCTGGGCTTGCTCACCCAGCCCTCACCGGCGTCATATCTGCAGATGTCCCACGTCGGCCCGAGCTCGCTTTCCAACCTCCACTCAGCACTCTGCAGAAGTTTTGGTCAGAGGGCGACCTTAAACATTCCTCTAAAGCCTCACTGAAGTGGCCCTTGCCAATCCTCCCACTTGCTATAAATAATCTCAGCAGTTCCCATGGCCCCCACTGAGGTCCCAGCGCTCGGCTAACAATGCGTGATATGCTTAAACCAATGAGATTACCAGCTTTTCTGACTGAGATTATCTTTCAGGGAGAACCTGAGGCAGGCCATGAGACAGTGGCAGGTGTTGCCAGTATGGTCAGTCCGCTGTGGTTATAAAAGGACCATTTCATATAAACATTCTGTGCCGTGCTCCAGCTGTTTCTTGTTTGGGTAATCTGGAATTGTTCCTTTAAGAACCATCTTCAGAAAATATGCCACATTTTTTTTCCACTATGCTCAGACTGGTTTATAATCAAACTCAAATTTACATCTGCAGAGTGGCTCTCATTTTTTGGCATACCCAGATTCCATGTTCTCATTGCACAGTTATAGTATTTAAAGCATCCAGTCCCAACCTCTAACCCCTGTGGGACAGCTCTCTTATTCTTCTAGCTTTTCACTCTGTGGTTTGGAGTGCAGTCTTCTCCAATTCTTCTGGAGTCAGCCCAGTGAAAATACATTTTGCTTATGTTTCAGCATGTGTGCATATAGTTCATACTGTCATTAAAATACAAAACCATATTCATCTGGAGTAGATACATACCATAGAAGGAAAAGTCACCCACACATACTGTAGCTCATACAAAACATTAGAACAAATGTTAGCATTTTTGGGTCTTCAAGCATTGTTTTGTGATTTATTTGATTTAGCCATTGGAGAGAAAAAAAAGCATATTTCCTTTGCAGCTACTGTGGAGCTAAATAAAGGAAAGGCTCTGAAAGCAACAGAGCTTTTCTCTTTTTACCAACAAATATCTCACTCAGCAGCATCCCGAAGACCCGGGCCTGTCTTCAGTGTGGCTCCTGACAGGTTAACGCTGCAGACTTGGACAAGCTCTAGAGCGCTCTGCACTGTACCTTCTTCCCTTCCCTGTGGTTGTTGCGTTACAAAGGGACCTGCACAGGAATTTCATGCAGCATATCAACCAGAGTGATCTTTGTAAGGATGGGCAGCTGCCTGGGCTGAGAGTCAAAATGCCTTGATCTAATCTCTGTACTTCTGGGAGTAAAGTCAAGGAGTTTATTCTAAGTGGATGTGCAACTAAGCCAGATAACATTTAAGGCTATCTTTTAAATGTCATTATCAGTCCTCAAAGTGGGAGGGGAAACGTCTGATGTGATGAGAAATATGCAGAAAAAGCTCTGGAGTGACCACTGCCAACATGTGGGAATTTTTTTATTTATTTATTTTACTGTGGACCGATTGCAGGATGGAGGCTCAGTAGGTAACTTTTTTCTCCCCTTCTAGAAAAGGTTTCAAACCTGGACAGGGTCCCGCTGGTATCTCTGGTATCTGTTTTCATGCCATCAAAAAGACACAGGTTAATGCTTTCTGTGTCTTTCCAGCACACGCTCACAAAAGAGCTTCACTTCAAGGTTAAATAAAGGTTAAACATTTTTTATACATTTTGCCTTACAGGTTATGTATTGAACACTTAAGACCATTATTTATTCATTTGTCAACAGTGGCATTGGCACCCCGGTGAATGCTGACAATGGTCTTTGCTTTTTTGCTGTTTAGGATTACATTTTATATGTCTGACATTTGTTCCATATTGAAATCTGCTCATTCTTGCATGAGAGTATGCGACTGTGCACTTATGCATAGAAATAAGACCAGTATGGTCCTGAGCTGCAGCACCCTTTGCTCGCCTTAAGCAAACACTTCCAGATGCTCCCACCATGCTGCCGGACAGCGAGAGGAAATTCCAGGCAAGCCAAAAGGAAGAGCAGGAGAGATGGTAGAGATCTTGAGGGCAGGGGATGCAGTAAAGGATGGCCCCTAATGTCCCGTGTGTGTGTGTGTGTGTGTGTGTGTGTGTGTGTGTGTGTTGTATTGTCCACTCTCCTTATGCCTTCAAGCTACAGTTAATGTGTGTTTG
>VURO01001092.1:0-14722 GCA_015108175.1 Pelvicachromis taeniatus
GTGCTGAAAGGCTCGTGCTGTGCTGTAAACCAAATAAACCTACAGGGGGCAACATAGACCACAATATATTTCCAACTTCCAAGCCTGAAGATGTGTGACTGGGGGCTACCACTCACAACAAATGGAAAGCAATGCTACCCCTACGGCCCTGCCTGCTTACAAGCATCCATCTTTTCCCCTTGTCATCCCTGTGCTGTGGTACTTCAGTCTCTAAAGAATGCTGTAATGTCCTAAATATAGGATGGTTTTTCTATAATCAGGATGCTATGTTTTGAATCATCTTATGAATTCATACTGTGAAAAGTTATGATAGAAATATTTTATCATTCAAAGACTGCATACTGCAGTACTCTCAAAGAGTAGTAAACCTCAGAGCCACAGCAGCAGCACCACTCAGGCAATCACAAAGTCCTCAAAGTAAAACAAATCCAATAGAGGCCACAGTACAAATTCATTTGGGATTTAATTTAAGGGGAGTCTCTGTGTTTTTTTTGTTTTGTTTTTAAACACTGCCTCACCACTACGTCTGATCTCAGGCTTCACCGACCTGCCAAATAACACTTTAACATATATAACTATACAGCAAATGTGTCAACATCTAAATACTTATGCATATACTTAACATGCAAATACTTAGTGATGAATAACACAACCGTTAGAAACCCAGTATTAGATTCAGTGATAGGTTTAATACATTTTTAAGTTCCCCTGTCAAAATTAAGAGCCATCTAAATATCTAAAAATGATCACCATCTGTATTTTAAACTTAATTATTTAACATACATAAGAAAATATGTAGGGTTATTATAGTCCAAATCCCTCTGTGAGGTGATACTGTGAGGCCTGCACAGTTTACAATAGAGCCTTAATGGCTCAGCAACATCACCTTTCTACTGAGGCCTTTTCAGTGCTGCAAGTCTCAGATCGTCTATCTCACCACAGCATATCTGAGGGTTGTCCTCCTGTTGTGCACATCGGTGTCAGATTTGGTGTCACCCTTGAATATCAGCCACCAACTCAGTTGTCCTCCCAATTCATCCACCTGACAGGTGGAAAGAGAACTCCATGAAAGTGCGACATTGTAGGAGTGAATTTTCTTTTGAAAACCTTTTTAACAGCATCATTGTGTTAGTTTGCCTGCAGTGATCCCACCATTACCACAGAGGTTAGTGTGGTAATCTTCAGCTTACTGTAAAACTTTTTTTTTATAGGACTGTCTTTCATCCTGCCAACTGTTCATTTCTTTAGATATCAAAGGTTGTCAATGAAATGGCATAAAGGTCATAAAGATTTTTCTTCTTATACCAAATACATTTTATTATAATGTAAAATACAAAACAATAACAAAGGATTATTATTTACATATGTACAAAGTTCAAGATTATATTACATATTTTGGCTATAAACAAACAAATATTTGTTCAGAGTTATTCATTCAATACAAAAATACAAGCGTCTCATATAAATTATTGCACTTTGCAGCTGCAGTGCATTGAAGATTGCCATCACCTTTAAAAAAATGAAGTGTTTACCTGATTTAAGTCAGATTGTGGAAGAGAGGTTTCCAAGAAACACAAAAACCATATGGCACTTTTTCATTTCACCCTTTTTGTATATTTTTATAATCTTTGGTACCTTTTATTACAAAAACAAACAAAAAGAAAAACCCTTCAGAGTTACTGAGCACCATTCTGTATAAATTAACATTGTACCTGAAATCAATGGCATCGCAGGTGAAATGTGTATATAAATATATATGTATTTAATTGTACAGTGTGTCGTTAACAGGGCCTATGAAGACATGTTGCTGGTAGAAGGCCTCTGGAGATGTTTTTTCTGTTGCTCCTGGTTTCCCTGACAAAAATACACTTCCAGTTCCAGAAAAAAAAAACAACAGTTGGCACCTGGTCCTCCAAGTTTTGTCGGTTAAATAACACAAATTCCAGTTTGGTCCCTTTCATAAAAAAGTTTACAACCCTGGCTGAGAGGTCTTGTCGAGTCACCTGCACGACGTGCGAGCACGGGATCAGTCTTGAGAGAAATTCTTGGCTCTTAAAGATCCAACGCTCTTTCATTTTTGTTTTGTTTTTCTTGCCATGAACACCACAGCTTGTCTTGTTGCTTGACGCCGGCTTGAAGGCAAATCGCGGTTTAAAAGAAAAAAAAGTGTAGGTCACAGGTTTGTTCAGGGTTCTGCTAACGTACATATATGTCCCCCCACACACTGGAACCTGCATCCACTGACCATCCAAGTTTCATAAGTGTCTCTTCATGTGGAGAGCTAGGTGATCTGACCTTGAAAACGCCCGGTCGCACTTCTGGCACTGGAACGGCCGGTGGCCTGTGTGTTTCCTGTAGTGGCGGGTGAGCTCATCCGAACGTGCAAACTTCCAGCCGCAGCCCTCCCAGTCGCAGTGGTAAGGCTTCTCCCCTTTGATGGAAACACAATACACACAGAGCGGTTAGCACTGGCCCTGAGGTTAAAAACGGCCCAGCCTTCCCCACATTCAAGAGAAAAAGAGGTCCATCCTGTCCTGCAGCTAGTGTGTAAAGGCCAAACCACCCGGCCTGGGGTTTGTGTTTAAAAAGGGATCAGTATCAACCTGTTTTACTGCACCTGCTATACAAGTCCCCCTCCCAACCCCCACCCTTCCAGCCCCTATTCAAACATGTTTGTTCATAATGAGCAAGTGATCGCTTAAATAAGAGAATAAGCTTAATGAGAGCGTGCTAAGGCTAAAAGCTAACACTAGTGTAAGCGAACGTGACGGAAGCCAGAAGTGTCAAACATCCATCTGCATACCTGTGTGTGTGCGGTGGTGCGCTTTAAGGTGCGAGCTCTTTGTGTATGTCTTCCCGCAGCCGACAAAGTCACACGTGTGTGTCGCCACTCTCTTCCTCGGCCAGGACCGTCGACCACGTTTAGGCTTTGGCTCCTCCGGCATGCAGTCCCCAGTAGAGATCATGAGGGGTTCTGTGGAGTCAAAAATGAGATGTCGCAATCACTGTTATGGTCCCTAATCATACTCTGCATGAACAGAGATAACATATAACTATATCAGAGATCACTGAACAGTGGGATAGGCTTATAGCCGATATAACAGAGGCATAAAGATTCCATATTTTTTTCTGTCTCCAACTTTGATGGGGCTCAGAAAACATCAGCCCCTCTTAAATCATATAAAAAGCTTGTCCAAAATAAAGCTGCTGTTTTAAAAGCTTCCCTGCAAAACACTGCACAGTGCCACAATTAATTAAAAAAAACCCACCACAACAGAGAAGTGGTTAGTTTTAATGTTTTAAAGTAATAAACAACACAGATTCTATAGAAATTCAAATTCTGTATGTGGGCTAGACTTTTAAAGAGTTTTACAAGGACAAGATCCTTTTAAGTGCAACACTTTGAACTGATGGCTCTTTTAAAACCATTGACTCTGTATAAATTGTGTTCTTAAACAGATTTTAAGAAAACAAAGTTGTAAGAGTCTGAAATGCGCTCTAACCTTGGTACTGCATGGATGATGTCTGAGCGTAGGAGGTGTACCCCGGTGGCGAACTATGGTGGTATCCCTGTGGAGGTAGAGGGATCTGAGAGTGGGAATGGCCCAACACCTGGTGTTCCCGGCTCAGGGGGTGGTCCGGGGAGAGGGAAGAGGATGAGGATAACCTGCTGTTTGTCATGGAGCGCCCTCTGCCGTGGAACCCAAGATCCAAGTGGCTGGGGCGCTGCTGCTGCTGGCTCCCCCGTCCGTGGGAGTTTACTCCAGCCAGGTGTAGGTCCATTGGTTGTGAGATGGTGCAATTACTGGGGTTTTCCTGCTTTATCCTGTGGCACGCGAAGGTCGACGAGGCACGTGAGGGAGTCGAGTCTGACACAGCGTTAACACAGGCCTTGCTAATGTTCATGCCTTGGTTGTAATCTCCCATGTCCATTGTTGTCTTGACTACAAACTTCCCGTGGAGGCTCGTGGGTTGGAGGTAAGCCGGATCCAGCTCGGGTCTCATGAGCTCGGCCACGAAGCCTCCAGAGGGTGAAACATCATTGATGTCTGGGATGGTGTAGAGCAGCTCGCTGGCAGTTCCCTGAGGGGAAGGGAGAGGGTAAGATGAGGTGAAAGACCCAGGGGAAGGAGACAGTCCCTGGGCAGAGGTGCATGCCATGGCATCGTCCTGCTGTTGCTGCTGCTGTTGTTGTTGTTGTTGCTGCTGCTGCAGAATAGAGTTGGACAAAATAAAGTCATAGTCTAAGTCCAGGTCCAGTTCTGTGTCTTTCTTGGACATGCTGGTGGCAGTGGGATGGTCTGGGTCGGGGCAACTGCTTTCGTCTGGCACGCTGGATCTCTTAAGATGGGACAACTCCATCTTCCATCTCTACGGGAAAGTTATAGAGGCAATTATGAGTGTGCTGGCACAATTTGCTCATTTGTGTCATGTTGCTGTTTTTACAGGCACAGAGTTGAGAAAATCACACTAGGGTTTTATCCTGTCTGTCCTGCTTGAAAACAGTCCTAAAACTGGTAAATTTAGAGTGAAGGGAACCTGGATCTGCAGTGTGGAGACTGATTATTATGACAGCTTAGCTACAGAGCTCAGTGTGGTGTAGAAAGTGTCCTTGGCTTTAAGCACTTCCCAAGAATACTGATTTGTAGCTTAAAGCACCATAAGAGGCGCAGATATATCTGGTGAATAAAGAGTAATGAAATGATCTGACTCAGAATAGTCTTCCTTTCAATATTTTGCCTTTGAACTTTATTTAATTGGAATGCTAATCAAGCTGGATGCTGTCCACGGAGCAGTACAGTAACCCATGTGCGCTTTCCCTGCATGTTTCACTGTCTCCACGCTAAAGCAGCCTGTGTAAACTGGTGCACGCCCCATTGGAGCGTGGTGTCAAGCCCTGCCTGTAGTGTAACAACATGGGAGAGACACACTGGAAAAACAAACATCCTAGAAATACACTGCACCCAATTCTTTGATGCTGTTTTTTTTTAACCCCACACAGCGTTATTTTTTCGCATGCGTGCGTAATAAGAAGTGACCACAGGATACTCACTAAATTTGCGCTTCCTATAGATTTACTCTTGATAGTGGGGCCGCTGGCAAAGGTGGATATGGAGGGCAGAAGGGTTCCACCTAATGCCATCTCGACGTCATTTGGAGGCTGCCTGAAATTTAAACAGAAAAATAACGTAAATCCTCGCGTGCTGATCCCTGGGGCGAGCGCAGGCTGTTTGTAGTCCAGCAAGCAGATGTTAGTCAGTCAGATGTTGTCATTAAAAGTTTGTCAGGTCCACACCTCATCGCTTAGAGTTTATATATATATAAATGTATATATATGCGGATTCCCTTTTGAAAAGATTCTTCTCAGGATGCGGCTGCAATGCTTTGAATATCCCCAGGGTTTTCTTAAAGTTTCTGCTCCGCGTCGCGCGTTACACTTTGGTTCCAGGACATGCCGCCGTGAACGGGTTAAAAGCTGCCGGGCTGCTGCATTTTTAAAGCTGAAACGATGCTGAACGGGAAGATAGACTGGGGCGACGGGGCAGGGGGGGAATCCCTCGCTCCTGTTGCCATGCAGGGACCGGCAGTCTGAACTGAGGGAAGCGCGTGAGAGGTATTCGTCTTAAATCACTGGAGCGCAGGGAACCGCCTTATGTCGCCCCGGCAACAAAACATTAGCGGAGGGGGGAGGAGCGGAGGGGATTGGAGGGAGAGGCTGGAGTGAGGGAGAGCGAAAGATTGGAGAGAGAGGTTTGTTTGTATTCATAGCAACCGTACCTATCCTTACTTTTTGTTAGTCGTGCGAAATGTGGTTTGAAGAAACGCGTTGTTCTAAATTCTGCACACGGCTGACATGGGAATACCTGCGACTTTCATTTAATAACGAGTCACCTGATGTGAGCAGGTGATATTAGGGCCACATTTCATTAGCTAACCCTCAGTTGTAAAAACACCAGGTAGCCCTGCTTTTGGCGTATTTATCCAATAACAAAACATCCATGTGTGTTTGTCATTGCTGCATTTGTTTTCATATCAATTGTAGATTTTTTTATTTAGTGACACAGGGTAGTGCCAAAGCGGTGGCCTACTTCTTGACAGGTAAATATGCAAATTATTGTGGGTAAACATTATGTTTATCTATGTTACATCACGAGCCGGCACAAGGTGCCTGTGTTGGAAATCATTCGGTCACTCACTACTCCCCACTCGCTGTAAAATAGGGAGTTCTGTGTAGAGGACCGCATAGGGAGCTGTTTCATATCCCCCATTAAGTATCTCATTTGTGTCACGCAATTAAAGCAAATATTATGTTGAGTCATTTTCTTCCAAATTAATCAACTTTGTGGTCGTTTTTTCATCTTCAGAATAATACATGATTGCGTACTGTGCTTGGTCACTGAAGCATTGTAGTTTGTGAAAGAATAATCATTAATAATGTAAACCTTAATTTGTATAGCACTTTAAAACAAACATAGTTCAAAGTGCTTTGTTGAACACAAAAAATAAATCACAGACAATACTGAGTCTTGCACACAGGGGAGAGTGATACTCACTTTGCTTTTGGACAGACTTGTGAAGTAGTGAAAACACTGTCTAGTCCTCTATATAAGGAGTACTGAGTTGCTTCACACAGGCTGTACATAAATGATGGAAGCAAGTAAAACCAATGTTGCACCCTGCTGTCTTTCCAAAGTCTTGCAGGAGGCGACTCTTCTGTTAAAAAAAAATGTCACATTTTGTAGAAGTCTTTCTCACCTGATTTATGATCTCAGTCAACACCTTCTTATTCATTGCATAGTCTTAATCCTTAGTGTAACATCATATTTAATCTGACTCAAGTTTTATCTTGTAAATTATTAGTAAATTGTGGTTTATGGTAAATTTTGTCTCATTTAAAATAGAGGGTGTACCATGAGTAGGATATACACCTGTTACTTATTGATGAGCCTGATCTTTGGATGAGTGTCTGCAAGAGAAAACCTCGTAGCGCCGACCATCAGTCACTCACAAACCAAGCTAACAAATCTTTAATTAGCAGTTAGCATACGCTGATCTAGCTGCTCCAACGCTTTTTCATATATAACCAGTGTCTGAGTTGTTACTCATGAAAAGGTACTGTATTACATATTATTTGTTACTTTTCTTAAAAGTCATGAAATATATTGCTTAATTACTAAATGGAGAAAGTAATTTGTTACACTACTTGTTGCATTACTTTCTCGTTTATCCATCAAATGACCTGAAATGCATTGTCACATCACCAGCAATATTAACCTATAGCTATAATCCTATAGTGGGATTGTGCAGGATTTTTTTTTTCTTTCTCTCCACCCAGTACACAGATGTCTAAAGAACATCTGTAACACAAATAACGACATAATATTAAATGTAGAGTAGTAACTGAATTACTAGAGTAACACGTTGCACTACTGTGTTACTGAAACACATAATGTAATTACAGTAACACGTTACTTTGTAACATGTTACACATGACTGTATATAAAAGTAAAGGCTGTCTTCTTTTAAATTTGATTCCGATCTGCGCAAGCAACCATCTCATTCTCATGAATATTTTTCATGATTTCATTGGGTGGAGCATTTGATTAAACTGATTTGATTGGGTGGCAAATGACTGTGTAAGCACTATAAAAGTATGTTTTGTTTTGTTTTTTATTCATGAAGAACAAAGCGATAGATACACAATTCAGCCTGGCCACACGTGACATTGCCCAATTCAAAATGATTGAGAAGAGAGAGCACTGAAGCCTGACGTGAATCAGTGTGAACTGTGACGTACATGTGACTCCTGTCTTAGGGCGTGGCTGACATTGACAGATCACTACTATGTGAGCATCTAGTATGCTCAGTTCCCTTTCTAAATTATGACGTCTGGTTTAAATCAAAGAACCAAACAAAAGAACTTGCTCAAGTAACGCCTTAAAAAATGGCACTCCACAAATCAATGACATCACAGTGACTATGTCTGTCTTTTATTTACAGTCTATGGTGACCCTTCATGCAACAAATGTTCCCACTGCACTGCAAAATGTATTAATTTTATTATTTATAAAATAACATGTTATGACAATATTTTTAAATAATTATTTAAAAATGTTTACACTGTATTGCAAACGCACTACAGTTTATGCACGGTTAAAATTCTGAAAGCTAGCCATGCTACACACCAAAGCCAAAGATAACGTGCAATGTTTAAATGGGCCTTTAAAATAGAAAACATGTTATCGTTGTGAAACAAATGATATGTGGTGTGCTTCAAATGTAGGCAACCTGAATAAAATCCCTTTTAACATTTTAGTACTATGTTTCTTTAAGAAACGAGGTAGCACATAATTATCTTGCTGTCACACTTTTAGCCCCCCCAAAAAACATGAAATACTATAAACAGCAGTGTAAACTTAACCTTTCCTGCCAGCATTAAAGTACACCGCTCATTTGAGCTGCGTTTGAACTGGGCTCAGGCAGTGTTTGCACAGAACAGGAGAACTAACACAGACCTCTCTATCCAGCGTAATTAGACACATTGAATCAAGAGTTCAGTGCAAGAGCAAACAAAGCGCTCGCTGCTGATCCTGCTGCATCAGGATCTTGTCTGTTAGGCATGTCAACAAATGTGCTGTCATTTCAACAGGACACATTTCAGTGAATATCTTCATTCACCATTTGAAATTGCACAAATGCACAGAGCTTGGGATGGCAAACAAAACCCGTGGGAAAATTGCAGACTAAAATGTAAATATTCTTTGGTAAATAGCAAGTGTATCCTGTTGGTTAGCTCACTGCAATAATTTGACATACTAATACTATGAGACTTAAAATCCAAACCTGCGTTGTCTTTTAGCGCCTGTGAATGTGTGGTGGGAAGTGATGGCGTCACACCAACAAAGTTTGCACTACATCTTTTATTCTTCAAGACCTGCTTCCTACAGCAGGTAGAAAGATAAAGGAAGCTGTGTGAATATAGCCATATTCTTTGTAATAGTAGATAATGGTGGTGAAAGTGATCCTGAAAACAAAGGCCTGGCTTTGACAACTGAGTTGCTTTTGCAATAATGACAGGCAGAGGAGGAACAGAGGAAAGAGATAAAGGAGAAGGTGACACCACTGTAGGCTGTGTTCTTTTCCTGACACAATGAAGTCATGGTGATTTAGTAACTCACACCAGACGCTTGTATGGAATATGTTAATGCAACACTCACAGTATCGGCTGAGAATATGAAAGACAAATCTGCAATACCCAGTTTTAGACTCTTTTTTTTTTTGCAAGGCATTGATGACATAAGAACCAGAGGTGGTGAGACTGAGGTAATGTTTTTGTATGAGCTAGCATAACTGTTAAGTATCTGTACGGTGTAATATTTTCCCCTGATTAGCTTCAACAAGTATCCTGGTATTGTTTCTGCTTATCTACATAGATTAAGTGTGGGTGCTGTGATGCCTACCTGAAGAAGAATGACGGTGGGGGTTTTTGGCTGACCTGAGGGTTTTTTTTGTGTGTGTGTGTTTCCAAAACGTTTGTGGTACAGCTGACATAATCTATGGTTATTCAAATTTTAAAAAAGCACATTTTATAGTCTAACAACACAGTTGTGAACACTGAATAACAAAACGCTTAACTGCCTATCACTGGAGAATTTGAGCTTTTTTGGCATTGTTTCCACTGGTGTCCCTCAGTCAAGTTCCCCCTCCTGGAAAGCGCCCAAGTGAATATGAGTATCAGCGGATCATAACTCCAGATATTGAGGTTTGCTGTGCTCTCTTCCAGATGCTGTTCAGTAATTAAAAAATAGCTTTCATTCTTTCCTTAATTCTTGAAAGCTGAGTCAAGCTTTGTTGAATCGCAGCGCTGTACTTTCCCCACTACTCCACCTCGCATTAACTTTAATACAATTATATATGTAGGAACTTTCTGTTTTGCAAAGCCAGTGCAAAGCCAAAGAGGGACTCAGGTTCAGATCACTTTCTGATTATTTGCTTTTGAACAGCACGAGCAACGAGGTACTGACTGTGGCTCTAATCGAATTATTTCCCCTATCGCTGTGGTTTGTAGCACTCAGACAGCTTTGAGTCTTAATTCCTTCACTGGTGCCGCACAAAAAAAAAGCGGCACGAAAGCAGCACATGTTTGTAACATCCACAGCTAAACTTTTGACAACAGCATCTGTTCAAAAATCCCAAAATGCTCTCTGAGTATGTCAGGTTTACAGAAAAATGTCACTAGCTATGTATTTAAATTGCTGACCTATACAGCCCGAAACCAAAATGTGGAAAAGACCTGAAAGAAAGGAAAACAGTAAATTACAGGTAATTTACAGCAATTTTCAGCTAATTTTTTGCAATTGTGGCTGTAAAAGAAATTGAGGCATTGCTATTCTGCTAGCTGGCTAATGGTTATTTCACTTAGTTTGTAAACGTTAACATTGTTTTAAATAGTTTTTGCTATAATAATTCCCAAATAAAAATATATGTTTACATTTTAAAATATTATAATAATATGCAATATAGCATCTTTTCATCGAGATGTGCTTCTTACAGATAACCTTTGCTTAGGGGTTGGATTCATTTCTAATCATCTAAATCCAAATCAAATTATTGATGGATTTAGATTTAGATCAACAAAAGATCACATGTGATTCTGTTGTCTTGTATGTAAATCACTGCAGTGGTGAAAACTTTTGATAGTTGATGGATAGTTGTTGGTTTACAGTTCTGTCATGGTATGCAAATGGATGAAGTCTGAGTTCATCCGGCTGCTTTGTTTGGACATTTCCGGCTAAACCTCAGTAGCCAAACAAAGTTGTGGCTGGGCTGAGAAGCACCTACTGAATTAGAATTTTCATAACATTTAATAATGTATACCTGAGCATCTACTGGTTGTAGGAAAATGTTTCTGATGTGCAGGGTGGTGATCGTGGGTAAGGTGAAATGGCTTCAGAAGACAGAGCACTGTTAGGAAGAAGTTAGCAAGAAACAGAGTGAGAGGGAGGCAAGAGCTCCTGCCGGGCGGCAAGCTGTCCAGCCTTTGCCTGCCCTGGGATTCCTCAGCAGCCTTAAATATCTAAGTTATTTTTAACCGGCGACGTAACAGAGCCCAGCGCCAGCCCCCTTTTAAATATTTCCTTTCTGTCAGGAGGGGAAGTGGAAGGGAGCCACACTTCCTGGTCACGTGATGAAGTCTAAGAAGCTGAACATGCAACAGGAGGAGTGGGGACGGGCGAGTGAGCGAAGGAGGGGGAGCCTGGTTGGCTGCTTTGTACTCACACCAGCCCACACATTCACTCAGGCCCTCCTTTCTGTAAAGTTTAAACCCCTCAGCTGGCCAGATGAGGCGTCAGATGAGGCAGTCTGTTTTAATCAGATGCTCAGACGTAAGAAGCCAAAAGGACCGGGGCAGTGATTGGTGTTCGTTAGCTGCGAAGGAAATGAGAGCGTGGGTACAGCACATCAGCAGACAGAGGGGTGGGGAGAGGGCCTTGTGACGTCAGGTCAGGGACCCACCAGGATTAGAAGCCTCTAAAAAGAAAAGGCCTGGGACTGGGCTGCCAGAGCTGGAGAGAATGTGTTTCTGTGTTTGACATGGGAGAATCAGGGACTTACCATGAGCTCACCTTGTTGACATATGGAGAACTTGGACCACTTTGTGTCTCAATCTGGAACCTGAAATCATTACCAACCTCACATTACAGACTGTGATGTTTGTCAGATTTATATTGTGTCTCATCCAAATGGGGCTCAGTTAATTAGATGATAATGTAAAATATGTCTGCCTTAATTTAATGTAAATACATATAATTAGTGGCATGATGTGACAAACATTTTGTTTGTGGTGAACATTTCCCATGTAGGAAACACACACTTAAGTTCACTTTCCTCTCTGCACAGATCTGTTCTCTTATCTGCTCATTCTTTGAGATTTAAAAGCAGCTTCCCTGATCAAATATGGTCAGTGAGACATCCAATGGGGATGGCTGTAACTGCGATCAGCCCGAAACTACCTGAGTCTAGATTGTAGTCAAGTTGACTGCAGGATATTTGTGAGTTATTGAGCCAGTAAGAGAGAGACTCACAAGGCTTTCTTTCAAATATGGACAAGATGCCTGCACCTTGGTCATGTGACCTGTGGGTGATCTTTGGGTGTCTGATTAAAACTGATTTTATGTTGCGGGCCATATACAGCCCACTTTGATCTTATGTGGGCTTCGATCTAAAATGAATGACCATGAGGGGAGATCATTATCTCAGGAAAAGCTGGAAAAGTTATGAAAATGCAGTTAAAAGTTAAAAGTTGATGTTCTCCTTCACATTTTCCAAAGCCACCCGGTGGGCCGGATTGGAGTCTTTGCCAGGCCAATTCTGGCCCCTGGGCCTTATGTTTGGTTTAATTTTCCAGTCACTAGATATAATACAGTTTAATATTTGTCTAGCATGATATATAGGGCAATATAGGGTTTGGTTGTGAACTTTTCTGTTGTGCACCCACATATTTTCAGGTTAGACATCACTTTTTTTGCTTCTGATCGTCAAGGGAGTGTCCTTCAAGCAGGTCCTTTCAAGTGGGAACATTTTCCAACACCCCCATTTTAACAATAACAACGATTTAGCTTGTTTGAGATTAACATCACTACAGTGTGAGGACTAACTCAAATATCTGCCCATGCCTGCTTGGTTTTCTTTCTTGTTTTTAAGCCCGTTATCTTAGGTTTGCTTAGTGACTCAATGATCTGGCCAATCTGTGTACATTTGACTCTGTTTATAGTTTAAAGCGCTTAAATGTGTTTGCCTTGCTACAAGTAAAATTTGTAAATGGCAGGAAAACAGGGATTTTCATTGAGTATTGTAATTATATAAAGTGCAAATTAAGGTCTTTTGTTTAGAAATACAGTACTGTACAAAGTCAAGACACAATTTATTCATGTTTTGCGAGGAAAATGGGAAAAGTTGATATTTGGTGTGACCACCTTTATTCTTCAAATAGCCTCACCTCCTGAAGGACATTCACAGCTCTATTTTGGATGTTGGCTGCCCTTTGTTACATTCTTTGTCAAGACAAGCCCATACTGTTGGATCTTATGATGTTGATGTTCAGGCTGTGGAGAGGCCAATCCATGACTGATGGTGTTCCAATGTGTGTTTTTCCATCCAGGTATGCTTACTGCATTACTGCATTGTCATCAACATCATTGTCGGGCATAAAAAAAAATGAAGCTGTTTCTAATCTGATACTTTTCAGATTAAAATCTGATACTGGTATTTTTCTGTGTTTATAACTCGATCAGTTTTGACCAGATCCCCACCACCACTAGCTGAAATGCAGATCCAAACCTTGAGAGAGCCTTTATTTTGTTTCACAAATGGCTGTAAACACTCACTGTTGAACCTCTCTGTACTCCCGACGTCCTCCATACACTCCAACGATGATTTGAACCAAAAATAGGAAATTAAATATTTTTCATTAGACCTGTTGCTACTGACTTTCAGGACAGTTTTTGTCTAATTTTGGATACTCCTGCCCACTTTTTCTTTTTTCCTTCGCAGGTTTCTCAACTTTTTTTATGGACGCACTGCACACCACGCTGAAATATGCAAGGTTTTCAGCCAATGGCTCTTTGGGAATCACCTTTTTGGTGGAAAAACACAATTTTATTTCTGTCAGAATGTGTTATCTTTAGTGTTTTTCAAAGATTCAGCTGTGAGTTTTTAAGAACAACAAAGTGCCTAAAATACACTGGTTCATCCTTTGTGTTAAACTGATCAGTTTTAAGTGGTTCAACAAACAAGCAAAAATAAAAAACCCATTCCTCTGAAAATTGAAAGAAGACAAGGAGTGGGATGAGTGAGAAAGCAGCCAATGTTCAAAGAAAACCTTTGAAAGGCGTTCAGAAAGCCTGGACAACTATTGCTCAAGAGCACTTTAAAAAGTCTGGCTCCTTGGAAGCAAAATGCACTGCTCACAAAAATTAAAGGAACACTTACTGTATTGGGCCTGGCATGAAATCAATTAAACCTGTCTGATCATTTCCTGGTTGGTTAAGCAGCTGAGGTCATTGTCAATCACTTTGAGCTGTATTGGTGTTCATGGACTTAACGACAGGTGCACTAAAGTGGCAACAATTAGACAACCCTCAAAACAGGACTGGTTTTACATGTGGAGGTCATTGCAAGTTTCCCCCTCTTGATCTTTTTTGGCTGGTTTTCCACTCGTGCTAGTTTTTGCTTGAGTAATTCTCCCTACTGGCAGTATGAGGCGATTCCGTAACCCTACAGAAGTTGCACAGGTTGTCCAACTTCTCCAGGATGGCACATCCACACGTGCTGCAGCAAGAAGGTTTAATGTGTCTCCCAGCACAATCTCCAGAACATGGAGATTTCAGGAGACTGGCTGTTATTCTCGGAGAGCTGGACAGGGCCGTAGAAGGTCCACAACCCATCAGCAGGACCGATACCTGCTCCTTTGTGCAAGGCGGAACAGGCTGAGCACTGCTCGTGCCCTACAGAATGACCTCCAGAGGGCCACTGGTGTGAATGTCTCTACCCAAACAATCAGGAACAGACTTCATGAAGATGGCCTGAGGGCCCGACGTCCTGTAGTGGGCCCTGTGCTCACTGCCCAGCACCGTGGAGCTCGACTGGCATTTGCTCAAGAACACCAGAATTGGCAAGTCCGCCACTGGCGCCCTGTACTTTTTACAGACGAGAGCAGGTT